>PVJO010015808.1:0-43945 GCA_004026905.1 Hystrix cristata | reverse complement strand
AAGCCATATATTCATTATCTTCTTTGTCACCAAGACTGTTGACATTAAAGATGAGGTTGATCTAGCACAACTCTGTGTATGTGTGTGTGTGCACGCGTGTATTTCCATGTGTGTGAGTTTGCCTCCAGGAATGGGGGTGTCATTGAGGGTAGGAAAACATTTCTTTTTTAGGTTAGGTCTTTAAGGTATTTCATTAATGTTCATGAGTGTAAAACAGGTTTTCCCTAAATACTTACGGCAGGTAAGATTTTTGTAAATAATAAATTAGCACTGCTTTGTTCCCTTCAGTTATATTTTTTGAGCAAATTTACTGTCATGTATAGTACTTGTCTCAAAATTCATTTTGCATTTAGCAAAGGTGCAAGATTTGTTTTTGGAGTTTGAAAGGTAGTTTCCTTGTCTTCCACCTTCCAATAAATACAAAGATTGATAACCATAATCTTTTTACCTTCGTTTTGTAATTATTTCCTTAAATTTGACATTTTAATCTTGGCATTTGAAAAAGTTCTTAGGTTTCTGTCTTTTGACAAACCACAGAATCTTGAAACTGATTCCAACCTGATGATATTTTTTTCCCTCTTAAAAACTAACAATAAAAAGCTGACTTATGCCAGTGGGGGAAAGAGTACAGCGGATTACTTCAGGTTTTCAGTTAGGTGTGGGTGCTGGGAAAGGCATGGTAGCTACCGCCCGTTTGCCCTAAACGTGGCGATTTCTGTTTTGGGAAGGGAGAACAAAAGTGTCACTCTTTTCAAAATACTTGCAGACTGTTAAACAGTGATGTGATGGGTTTTAGATCTTCAGAGTGGTCAAACAGTTCTTTCTTCTCAACTACTTGTAACGACCTTGATATGTGAACACATTTCATGGTTTCTAGAAGGTACCGCTGCTTTGGCGACAGTTAAGTTCGCTGTGTTTGGCACTGGCAGGACACCTCGGATCATTCAGTGTATGGCTAGAGCTGTAAGTCCTTTATCTTCTCTCTGTGGTCCACTGCACACTGAGGAGGAAAATGACTGCATTTTAGATCAGGCGGACACTAAAAACAGGTGTCTTCCTTGTAAATGAAGAGACACACATACTCTACTGGGGGAGCAGGGAAAGCATCTTGCATTTTGGGTTATCTTCCCTTCCGGCTCTTCCTAGACGTCAAACCCAATCAGGGAATGTAAATGAGCTAACAAAATATAGGCAAATAGAATTTATTTATCTTAAAATAGATTAAAAGTAAAACGTATTGCCTATGTGTTTTATTACTGTGATCTGCCTACTAAGAACTGCACTGTTAAAATACAAGAACCCTGGATCCTTCTATATACCCTTTGAAACTTGGAATTTATGTGTCTGTGTTTTTAGAATGTTGAAGGCCAGGCGTGGTGGTGTAGTCCTAGCACTTGGGAGGCTGAGGCAGGAGGATCGCTGTGAGCTTGAGCCCAGCCTGGGCTACAGAGAGAGTTCGAGGCCAGCCTGAACTGCATAGTGAGACCCCGTCTCAAAACCCCAAAAAACCAACAAAAAAATGTTAGATGTGTACTATCCTATAAAGTTCACTACCATTGCACTATTTAAGATTATGAAGACACAGAAGCAAGGCAATAGAGTCAAACAATTTCGTAATAGTGTTGAAAATGTATTTGACAGTTTGACTCCCACCCTGAGAAAGCTTGTCTTGAAATTTTTTATTAATTTCTTTTGACAAGCCAGATTTTTACATGAATAATCTCATTTGTTGCCAAAACAACCTTTTTGTCAAGCTCTCTTGGTTTTGTTAATGCTCTCGGTTTTGTTCTACCTCTCTTCTTAAATTCTTGAAGTCTTTGCATTCACTTCCTCCTCTTTAACATGTAGCTGAACTGCTGGCAGAACTTCTTAGTCCTTCTGTGTAGCCCTTACAGCACTCACCAGTCTTGACGGCAAGTTCAGGTTTTTACTTGTTTGGAAGCCCCCTGCCCACCTTTGGGCCTCTCTACCACTAAGACAGTCTCCATGGTCTTTGGGCCTCTACACTGTATTCCTGTAATTATCTTCATGACCCCATGACTCTTACTAGTCTCGTTTTAATTTTTCACTTTCCTTTTCCTCTTCCTCTTTTAAAAACAATTTTTATTTGTAGTGCCAGGGCTGGAACCCAGGGCCTTTCCACGGAGCCACAGACTAGCTCGAGACAGGGTCTCCTGGAGTTTCCCAGGTAGGTTTTGAACTCATGATTCTCCTCCCTCAGCCCTCCAGCATGCTGAGAGTATAGGCATGTACCACCATGTCCAGCTCAGCTTAATCTTTCGTAGATATGATTGCTCCCTGTCTAGAAAAATTCCACGGTGACTCCTTTCCTAAAGAATAAAGGCCAAATGCCTACTGTAGCATTGAAAAGCCTTCCTAAGAGTTCCTTTTCAGACTCAGGTAACACCATGTTTCATTTCATGTGTCCAGTTCCCAGTTTTACCAGATGACAGTTTACGGTTATATGTTCATCATCATTGTCAGTTCTTCTGTTGGCCGCACCATGAAGAAGCTAAGCAGGAAGCGGACCAAACTTGTAAGGCTCACAACTTTTATTTTTTTTACGCTAACAACTCCTAAAGTGATGGTAAGCTGTATCCCTAGGATAGCTCACTACTTTTCGAAGCTTTATGTGTTTTTCTTGGTGTGTGAAGACTTCCTGCGTTCACATTTTGTGTAGGCTGTGGCTGCTTCATCTCACCTTTATGTTCAGGAAATGTTAGTCGTGGATCTTTTGAACATTTTAAAAGTCTTCTTTTCATATTTTCAAGTCTTAACAAAAAGTCATTTTGTTCACAAGTTGTTTTTACTCAGAAATTATAACAGATCTTTGGTCTGAGTCAGAGAAGTTTTATGTCCCTAAATTACATATCTGGTACCAACCTGAAAGTAATGGCCTCAGGAAAAGGTTTTGACGCTTAAGTTTCTTTCTTGAAGGTACAGTGTGTTTATCTTAAAACTCCATTAGTAAATTTCCCTGGAGCATAAAGAAGTATCCTCTAACCAAAACCAAATGGAGAAAAGTATTTTCCTGTAATACTGTGTATTCTATTTGTTTTTTTCTACTTGTAAGCATAATTCTGTCTTTAATGTCATCTCATTACTTTAATGTCTTCCATTGAAACTTAATGCTTAAATGCAATGACTGGGGCGCACGTCAGTGATGCCTTACTGTGTGTCTTGAAGTGTGTGTTTAGTGTGGCAGTGTACCAAATTAAGCGATCTACTTTCTGGGAACCCTTCAGATGCCATTAAAAGTGATCGATCCTCTATAAAAGCGGGCCGGTTATTGTGTTGCCTTTTACATAAAACTCTTATTTTCTCTTTGTTGGGAAAATTGTTTAAGGAAGGAAGAGCCCTATTCTATCTTCTTAGCAATCTCGTATGAGATTTTTGCTTTTGCTTGTTTTCTGTCCTAGTTCAGAGGTCACCATCTCTGAGCCACGGCCCACAGGCTTGGCCTCCGAGGCAGGGACAGTTTTTGTAATTTTAAATGGTTGAAACAAAAATCAAAAGAGTATCTTGTGAAGATCAGATGAGGTTTAAATTTTATGCCATAGTTTTACCGGAACACAGCCGTGGTCTATGGCTGCTTTCTCTGCCACAAGGGCTGAGCTGAGTGCTGCACGGAAACCATGTTTCCCTTGACGGGAATGTTGCCGACGTTCCTGGCTGACTGTTTACGTGTGGCGCTGAGCCTCTTATTTTCCCTCTGAGGGCTTGTAGTTCAATACAGGCTTACAGTTAGAGTGTACTTGCATGAATACTTTTCCCTGAACTACAAAATCCTCTTGGTTGGTGTCTTACAGAGAGGAAAGTTTTATTTTGAATTTACTTATTATATTCCAGAGACCAAAGGGTTTGGCTCTCTCAACTAAATTAGGAATATCTGTTCACACCTAGAAAAGTTCCAGATATTAACCACCCTCAACCCTTTTAGATACCCAAAATACATCATTTGTTATAAGATAGTTATTTAGCTTAGTTCTTAGTTTCAAAAGCCTAACAAGAATTTAAGCTGTCTTAGTCTGTGCTGGTTGAAACTTACGTGTCTATAAGGGAGAAAAGGTCAAAAATTGTATATTAAAATAATCTATTAGCAGCCAGAAATTGAGATCTTGTTAGATCTTTTAAACCCGGAATAAACTGTTAAAATTTAGATTTCTCACAGGGCTAAAAGTGAGGGCCATACGAGGCAAGTACAGTGATCCTGCTTTAGTTATGATCCTGCCACCTCTGCTTCACTGGAGTTGGTTAAGTACTCCGTTAGGATGACGGGTGATAGTTCTCAAGCCGGGACACCCCAAGAGTGAATGGGGCACTAACCCCTGGGAGCCTAGGAAAACAGGCATAAACCGCCTGTTCTGATGGAGTGAGGACAAAGGCCCCTGCTCCAGGAATAGGCAAGCCTCTGCACTAGCATGCCACCTCTAACTCATGTGTCCCAAGCAGAAGGTAGAGGCAACAGTGAACTCAGCACAGATAATGATCTGTCAGACTCAGATTCTTTCAGAATGTAAACATGAGGCATTCTAATTACTCAGTAAATAAGTTTTTTCATTCATAATTTACAAGTATAGCCATCTACTTTGGTCATTAACAAACCCATGATATATTGAACTTCTATCTAAATATGTAGATTAAAGGCTTTGTTATTTTTATAAGACATGGTCTCCATATGTACTCCACGCTGGCTTCGAACTTACTATGTAGCCCAGGCTGGCCTTAAACTTGGCTGCAATCCTTCTGCTTCAGCCTCTCAAGTGCTAGGATGACAGATGTTTACCAACATTCTCAGCTAGTTTAAATGCTTTGTATTTACTTTATTGACCACATACAGGGGGAGGTAGAGGAGAATGTAAAAAGAATTAAGATGCGTTATGTACATGTATCAACTCCCCATAATGTAATCATTATGAACTGCAAACATGTACTAATAAAAATAAAAATTAAAAAGTATTGGCCACATACAACAGACATTTGTGGAGAAATAAGGTCAAAAACAAACTTTATTTACATAGAGATAATAAGGGTATCAATAACTCAGATGCTGAACAATTCAGCTTTGGGCCGATTAGAAGTCCTTGATGCACCAGTCGTATTTCCTGGAAGCAGAACACTGCGTTTGGTACTTCTCCCAGTTCTCGGCATTCCTGAAGCTTGCCTTGAAGGTGCAGAACACGTGAACTGTCGCTTGCTGAAGGGCAGCAGAAATGAAATGACGTGCTTAGAAGTCAGTCTCTCACGAAAAAGACGTTATAGCCAAGCTCCGTCAGTGCCCCGGCTAGTAAGGCCCACAGAGGCGTGAAGACGTAGGACAGGTTCATGGTGGTGAACTGCTCCAGCTTGGCACAGAGTGCCAGGCAGAAGGCTAACTTGAGTAACATTGCGATGAGGTGCCAGGCTTTTCTCTTCATGTTGTGCGATCCGTGCCGCGGATCAAAGCCCGACTTACACCGCCCAGCCATCTTCACGATCAGCATGACAAGAAGGATGGTGTCAAATATCCAGACCGGAATGAATATGAGGAACCAGTTCCAGGGCGCCTTCTCATCCAGCTTCAGCACCAGCATGATCAGGAAGAGCAGCGTGAAGAGCCAGGTAAGCAGCACTCTCTGCGCCAGGGACATTCTCATTTACACAGCTGGAGGAGGCCGCCGCGGGGTCGCACGAGTGGAAATGCACCCTAAGAGAAGGGAGAAACCGGGGTGGGGACAGCAGAAAAAGTCACTGCCGTTCCTAGCGAGTGAAGAGAGCTGGCTCCTGCCACTTAGACTTCCTAACGCTGAGAAGGTCCTGCGAGTCTTCCTTTAGAAACTCCGAGACCTGGAGCAATGACTGCCACAGAGCTAGCATTTCTCAGCGCCCCGCTCGGTGTAAGCAGGGTCTCCTGGCAGCCCACACCCGCCCACGGCTGCCACTCAAGTCCAGGCACTCAGGCCCTCTTCCTGTTCCTCAGGGATGCTTTTCGCCTCCCTGTGCGTTTGCAAAACTTTAGCTTTCACTCGATGTCAAGGGTACTAAGATAAAGTGTATGAATCAAAGCTGTAAAAGGGAAGGAGGTAGGTAGTATGTAGCCGAGAAGAGGGTTTATTACTATTTTTTTGGATTTCTGAGACAGGGTCTCACTATGTATTTCAGCCTGGCCTTCTTGAACTCACCATGTAGCCTCCTGCTTTAGCCTCCCAAGTGCTGGGATTACAGGGGTGGCCGCCACGCCCAGGAGAAAACAGTTTTATGAGGTGGAAATGGTTAGTAAAAGCTGCAAGAATGTCAAGCAGAATTAAGATACTGAAGAGGTCAATGGGCTAAATAATATAGAAGGTGGAGGTTGGGGATTTAGCTTAACGTGATAAAGCACTTGTCTAGTAAGCACAAGGCCCTGAGTTTTTTGTGTATGGTTTATGAATCTTACATTTTTAAATTCTCAGGTATTTAAAATAGACCACTTAAAAACTTGATATCCTGTAACTTGTAAGTATTTGATGCTAAATTATTCAACAATCACATTTTTTGTATCACTGTTCTGTCTCACTGACCTGGACTTTTGCTTTGCAGTAAAAGCACACAACTTACTACTGATTTCGGATATGTAGTAATATCTGGAAAACTTCATACTGTCTTCCTTTCCTTTCCAGAATATTTCCTGTTTCATTTTTTTCCATACTAAAATCACTAAGCCAGTTCTTAAAAACACTTGGAATCCTGATTGGGAATATACCAACTTATAACTTAATTTAGACATTAACATCTATTTAATCTGCACACATATTTACAGTAGTCAAGTTTTCAGACCAGCACTGTGACCACCTGGAATAAGGGCAGGTAGAATGCAGTTGGGTGAGGAGTTAACAGAAGATAAGGAAATTCACACAGCTGAGAACATTTTATTCCCTTGCGCTATCTGGAGAAGAGACGATGAAAGATAAGACAGGTGAGACTGAGAATGGGACCAGAACAAATTTTCAGGAAAGGAGCAATCTCAGTAAAGTATGATTTACCTAGTAGAAATATGCCCCTGGGAACTGAAAGACTGAAGATGAAAGAGGATGCTTACTGGAAAGAAAAGATTAGAAGGTGATAGGGAAAGAAATCAAAGCCTGGGTGATAGGAGCAGAACAGGAGAAAAGATGCAAAAGGTAAGAAACAAGGAAAGCTAAAGAAAAGGGCTAGATGGACCACATAGCCTAGGTCAGTGTGCTCGCTTACATTTTAGAACGACTCTGACATACTCTGCGACACCTCTACATGGGCGTCGACCGCGAAGAGCACAGCCTGTTTCCCGAGTTGGGGTGAACGTCTAACTCGCCCCTTTCCCTTTGGCTCAGGCACTGAGTTGGCAGCCGCCTCCCAGCGCAGAGCTCTCCCTCCCGGGAAGGCGCCTTCGCACTGCTCTCCTGTGGTTGCCTGCGGCGGCCGCGCAGCGCGATGGGAGGTGAGAGCGAATTCGGGAGGAGAGGCGGAGACTTGGTGGCTGACTGATAACTACATGAACTTCGCCAAGCTCGGATCTCCCATCTGTCTGGCTTAACGTAACACACGTACTTAAAACATAACTTTTCTGTCACTGGATGAGCCAAACTTCATTTTCTTTCTCATAAAGCGTTTTCTCATTGGCGCGGTGGCTGCACTAACTACAGGTTTAGGACTGGAGATGAAAGGATGCAAAAGACATCATCTTCCCGCGGCCACAAGCTTTATAACGTGGGATGCAACAACATTATAAAGGGCTTGTGCGCACCTGCAAGAAGTCCCTCTCCACGGGGGCGCCCCCTGCTCACACAGAAACGATGCTTGAAAGACCGTGTATGCTGAACTAGGAAGCTGATACACCACTCTGATTCTTCGTTCCATCCTCATTAATTTAAAAAGCCGTATTTGCTTCCTTCTTCCACTTTCCTTTCTCAAGGGGAAGATGGGAAACTCTGCTCACTGTTCCCCCCTGAAAGTCCTGTAAGGTAGGTATTCGCTCCCCTGACTGCGCAACCCCAGTGGCCCCGATTCCATCTCCGGCGCACCGCGGCGCTGTGCGCGATCGTGCACGGCGCCTCCCACACCACGCCGGTCCCTTCCCGGCCGACTCGCCTCCTCCCACAGACAGTTCTGCCTGATGAGCCCACGCGACCCTTTCGAAGGCCGGTGGGACCACCGCCCTGGCCAGCGCGACACCCCTGAAAGGGCCAGCGTTCCGCACACACCTGGGCCGGTTTCGCCCCCGACTTCCGGACCTCCTCGACTCTCCCGCGGTCGCCTGCGGACGCAGACCCTCCCGTTCCCGCCGCGGCTCCGCTCGGCCCGGCCCTGAGCAATCGCGGCCCCGGCCGGGCAGGTGAGGCGGGGCAGTGCCGGCCGCGCACCCCGGGAAGAGGCCCGCGCCGCGACTCACCTCGGCAGCGCCGCCGGCCGGAGAGCGGGGAAGGCCGCGAAGATCGGCGAATTCGCCAGTTTGGATCCTAGTCCGCCACACAGTTCCCCCCATTCAGTCCAGAACCCGTCACATGATAATTAAGAATAATATTTAGTTCCGCCTCTCCAAACAGCCGCAGTAGAAAGACTCTCAGCAACACACCAGGGCCACGCCCACATCCGGGGCCGGTCGCTCCGCTCATAGGCCCACTCTATTGGTGGAGAGGATGCCAATCTGCGTTCAGAGGCCTCTTTCCCCGCAGTGATTGGACTGTTTGGCCGCCAGTTCAAAACAGCCGACCTCTCCATACTTTCGAGTTCAACAAAAAGGCGGTAACAAAAGAACGTACTGGGCTCGCCTCTAACTGCTATGAGTTGGGAGGAAAGTCAATCTAAACTGAGCCCCCGTGGTTCCCTGGTCCCATTGGGCGTACAGATGCCAATCAGAACGGCCAGCGGTCGAATCTGCCCCCGAGGCTCGCCCCGCCCCCCCGGGCCCGCCCCCCTCCGGGCCCAACCGCCAGCGCGCGCAGACGGCGGGCTGGGGCGCAGGCTCCGCGGGAGGGGGCGGGGCGACGCCGCGAGGGAGCGCGCCCTCCGCAGCCTCCCTGTGGCTCCCCGGGCTCCGGCGGCGGCGGTGGCGGTGGCGGCTGCGCTCGCTCCGCGCCTCCCGCGCGTCCCCCAGCCGCCTCCTAGCGGCGCGGCGCCAGCTCCCAGGTAAGAGCGGCGCCGGCTCCGCGCCGGGCGGGCTCTGACAGAGTCCCGGGGATGGGTCTGCGCGGCGGAGGCGCGCCCGGCGGGACGCGGTGGGTGCCTGGCTGCCGCCCCGGCTCCCTCGGCACCTGCGGCCCAGCCGCCGCGTCCCCTCGCGTCCCCTGCCGCCCCGCGCGGCGGAGGCTCGGCCGGGCCGCCGCCTCCGCCGCCTCCTCCGGGCTCCGCGGGGTCCGCGGGGTCCGCGGGGTCGCGGCCGGGCGCGGGGCGCGGACGGAGGGGGAGGGGGTCGCGCCCGCACCCGGAGGCGCCGCGCCGGCCGCGGGCCCCGGGGATGCGCCCCCGTGGGAACGGCCCCGCGGAGCCCGCACGCGGGCCCGTGCGCCGGCCGTGTCAGCCCGCGCCCCCTTTGTCCTGGAGCGCTGGCTCCCGCCCCGCACCTCTCGCAGAAGTTCACGGCCGGGCTGTTGCCGGGTTATTTTTAGCTGGCAGAGCCGAGGAGCCGGCGTGGAGGAGCGGAGCTGACCCGGGGGCGGCGGGGTCTGGAAGGACACCTTGGTGTCGGGGTGGGCTTTCCACGCCGAGCGACCGTGATCCACGCAGGGCGAGAGGTGTGATTCACAATTGCTGTCTTTGTTAGGACGTCGTGCTTGACTCGAGGTGACTTTATGTGTGATACTTTGATTTTGGAGTTTTGGGTTTGCTTTCACCAAACATTTCTAAATGTTTCTTTCCTCTTTGTTTTTTTTAATCTTCCTCTGAGACTTCGGCTGTAGACTTAATGTTGGATCTTGTCGGTAGGTGTTTTTGTGAAAGTCGTGTTTTCAACAACTGGCTTTTTTTTCCAGCATTTTAATATTGGAAGGAAAATTCTGAGAATTCGGAGACTATGCCGTTTAGCCCAAAGAGCTGTAAAATAGCATAACAGTTTAAAATCCTGATTTGAACCAGGTTTGGTGTCTATAATCCCAGCACTCGGGGGGCTGAGGCAGGAAGATTGCCAAGAGTTTGAAGCCACTCTAGCGACACCCTGTCTCAAAGAAACAAAACAAGCAATAAAATCCTAATTCCTATTCAGAGTACAGTCAGCTAAGTTAAGAGAAGGAAATGGGCATGTCTTGTCTGTTGCAGTAGCTCAGCCTCCTGACTGGAGAGGAGAGAGCTCCGGAGTGCTGGGAAAAATGAGACACGTCTGGGACCAGAAACAAGCTGGTTCCAGGAAAATATTTTGCTCTGGAAATCTACCACCTCCCACACAGGCCTGCTGTGCGTGCATCAGGTGGCGTTGGTCTGGGTGTTAGTGAGTCGGGGCGTGTTGGTGTTCTCCTTCATAAACTTTCTTATGGAACTTGACAAGAAGCAAATCAAGTACCGTTCAGCGGGGACACTTGCTAAGTCGAACCTCCAAAGTAAACTTTTTTGAGCTCAAATCGGCATTGGATGAATTAGTCCTAAAAATAAAGAAGGTGTCCTGAGTAATTTATAAATCACAAAACCTTTTCGGCCGGTCCATTTGGTGCAGAATCGCAAGACATTTGCAATGAAGAAAAGGCATCACTGGCCTGAGCCCTAGACTAGATTTTGGTGGGTTAGAAATGAGGAGGCAGGCGTGGCAGTGCGTACCTGTAATCCCGACACCCCGGAGGCTGAGGCGAGAGGATCACTGGGAGTTCAGGACCAGTCTGAACTGCGTAGGGAGACCCTGTCTGAAATGAACAGGAAAAAATAAGGATCAGAAAATAAAGTGCTTACGTGTTGTATCATGATCCTAGTCCTCTGAGGTAGGCGCCGACTGTGATTACTGTCTGTCATGCTTTATAGATGAGTTAACCAAGATGCAGGTAACTCATTTGTTTCTGATTTCGGTGTTAATTATTTGGTGGATTCGTATCCACTCTGGTGCCGTTATGCTTCACCAACACTCAGTAGAATGTGCTTCTTGGAGAGTTGGTAGGAAGAGAATAATCCGTGGAAAATAACGCTGCAAAACCATACTCTGGAACCAGCGTTGTACCAATGTAACGACTCTTTCGGATCACTTTGTAACGAGCACTGTCCGTGCTGCTCAGGCTGGGATGAGTCGCTTCTGTCTTTGAGGAGAATCTGCTTCCTGCTGGAGATAGATGTTTGAACAGATGATGATGATACAGTATATACCAAAAGAGAGTACTGCACAGTCTGTGATGTCATGGAAAGATAAAGTATAGATTTGTTTGGCTTTTGAGACCGGGTCTCGCTGTGTAGCTCAGGCTGGCCCGGATCACAGGTGTGCATCTCCTTTGAAGTGTTGTCCTCTTCACTAAACATACCTATCGGGAAATGGATGCCAGACAGTTTGCCCGTGCATAGGCTGCCGCGCTCGGCTAGACACAGTAGGTTAGAATACCTGTTGGCTTTGTGACTTTGGTTGAGTGTCCTCATCTGTTGGAGAGGATATAATTTCAAAGGTGATACTGCGCACACCTATAATCCTGGCCCCAAGGATGATGAGGCAGGAGGATTGCAGAGAGTTGGAGGCCAGCCTGAACTACAGAGTGAGTTCAAGGTCAGCCTGAAGAACAAAACAAGAGGTATTTTTGAAGACCATCTTTAAATGGTAGTGTATATAAAGATGCCTGGGCAAACCGAGTACTACTCAATTTTGAAGGCCTGAAATTATATCCTTAAATACGAAATTTATAGAAGCAGATTTTCTACTGGTACGTTTTTGTTTAATATTTACCTTTCAGTACTTAATTTCCAAGTGTCAATTAAAAATCTGTTTCCACACATGTCCAGCTAAGCAACCAGTTCATTGCTGCCTTGAGAGATTCTGTCCTGAGATGTAAGAGAAGACTAACAAAACACCTCCAGAGGCATGCCTACTTGGTTTGTGGAACATGCTTTAGGGTTGGTTACGAAAAAAATCTCAAAGTGACTGTTGTCATCCTTACCCTCTCTACTTGGTCTGTAGCCACACAGAATCAGTTTCACAAACTCTTCTTTGCCTTTACAGGAACTGTCTTTTCTAAACTCCAGTTTGAGTGGGACAGAAAGCTTAAAATTGGGACTATCCTTGAAAATCTGAGGAATAAGTTTTGTGTTTTATTCCGTCTTCCTCAGTTCAGCATAGAATCATACACACATACATCGCGTGTATAGATGTGCGTCCTCACTTCATGGCTAGAATCATAAGATTAAGCTGAAAATATTAAGTGACACTTAGGATAGCTCCATTTTTTTGTCCAGCTTGTAAGCCTAATACAAATTGCTAAAATGACCCAAAATATAGAGGTGAATTTTCAGATGAGAGCAACTGACCGCTTCCTGGAACAGGAAGTTTTTGAGCACTAGGAAGGAGAAAATATGCTGGATTTCATTCTGAGTAGTGAGCCGGAGCTGGGCAGGCAGGAAATGGCTGTGGTTGAAGTACTACCTGATAATAATCATAACATGATTAAATTTGACATTTAATGAGAGGAAGTTAAAGAAAAAACGTGTAGCGTGCAGCTTTCCAGTTACAGAAACAGTAGGAGAAAGGGGCTCTTAAAAGTTTATAGAAATTTTGAAGATGTGGTAGGTACTGATATTTATTGCGTGAGTAGTATTACTTTAGTAAAACATACACTACCGAGTCTGTTACACATGGCAAAAAATGTGTGAAACTACATGGCACAAGTTTCAGTGCTCTGCAGAGCTAGGTTCAAGTCCCAGTTGTGCCATCTGCCCTTATGTGACTTCAGCTTCCTTATGTGACCCCCACCCCAGCTTGAGTCTCACAGTGTAGTTCAGGCTGGCCTCAGACTCACTGTAGCCCAGGCTGCCCCGGAACCTGCTGCGGCCTCCTGCTGTTGGCATTACAGGCGTGCATCACCACACCTGCCTTTTTTTTTTTTTTTTTTTTTTTTTGGTGCTGGGAATCAAACTCGGGCCCTTGTGCTCGCAAGGCAAGCACTTTAACCGCTGAGCTAAATCCCCAGCCCCCCACACCTGCCTTTTAAAAAGAATTTTGAGGTAGGGTCTCACTAAATTGCCCAAAGTGGCCTCACCCTCCTGGAATACTGGAATTACAGGTGTGCGATTCCCTGCCTAATCCTTCCCTGGTTTGTGGAAAGGATTTTGCCCTTAATTTTTTTTTTTTTTTTTTTTTTAGTAGATGAAGAGCTATTCAGTTCATTTCTTCTTGAGTTAGCATTGAATGTTCAAATCTTTGAAGGGATTTCATCTAATTCATTAGCATAAAATTGTGTATAATATTCTCTTATTATTGTTTTAACATCTCTGTGATCTGCAGTTATGTCCCTCATTTCTGAATGCAAATTTGTGTCTTTTCTGTTTTTTTCCTCCTGTTAAATCTGGCTAGAGTTTAATCTGTTTTGGATCTTAAAGAACCAACTTCTGGTTTTCTCTCTTGATTTTCTGTTCTGTTTCTCTAATTTCTATTTTTTATTGCTTTTCTATTTAAATTTTATTTGCCGTTGATTTATTAGTATTTTAAGGTGGAAACTTACTAATTTAAAACCTGTATTCTCCTCTAAGATAAGTATTTAATGCTATAAAATGCCCTTAAATAACATTTTAAATGCATCCCACAATTTTGATATGTTGTTTTCATTTTTATTCAAATTTAGAATGCTTATTTTTTTTTCCTGTGTGATTTCTTTGATTCCTTTGATTAATTAGAATATACAAGTTTCTAATACTTGGGGATTTTTCAGAATATTTCAGTTACTGATTTCTAATTTATTTAATTTCACTGTGGTCAAAGACTATACATTGTGTGATTTGAGTCATTTTAAATGGTTTGTGGTCCAGAATATGCTCTGTGCTTGTAAACGATTCATGTGCACTTGAAAAGAATGCTGAATGTAGTATTCTATAAATATCAATCAGATCGAATTGATCACATAGTTCAGATCTTACATGTCCTTGCTGATTTTCTGTCTGCTTATTCCATCAGTTTTTGAGAGAAGAGTATTAAGCTCTAATTGTGAACTGACTGTTCTGTTAGTTTTTGCCTTGTATGTGTTGAAGTTCAGCTGCTACCTGCTGTTGAGGCTTTTAGGATGTCTTAATGAATTGAACTTCTCATTGTGAAATTGCCTTTGTTATCCCTGATAGTAATATACTATGAATGGCCCCTCAGCTTTCCTTTGATTAGTATCGGCGTAGTATGTTGTTGTACTTTTAATCTGTTTTGTGTTTATATTTAATGTGGGTTTCTGGTAGACAGCATGGAGTTGGTTTTTGCTTTTCTTAATGCAGTTTTCCTTTTAAAATTTGGACCGCTTATATTTAATGTGTTTTTGGTATTGTTGGATTTAGATACGTCTTTTGGGGGTGTGGCGGTGCTGGGGATGGAACTCAGGGCCTTGCATCTGCTAGGCACACACTCTACCACTGAGCTAAATCTCCAGCCCCCTAAATCTATCATCTTGCTATATGTCTCCTCTGTTCTTTTTGCTTACTTTTGGAATTTTTTTATCACTCCATTTTATATCCCCTTTTGGCTTATCATTGTATCTCTTTTTTGTTTCTTAGTAGTAGCTAGCCTTCATTTTTAACTTAATGCCATCTGATTTTGGGTAGAATTACACTTCGTGTATTACAGCAGTGCACTTTTGTGCCTCTAACAGTGTTTTGTTTTTCTTCCCTTAAATTCTGTGCTGTGGCTGTACATTTCAGTGCTGTGTGTATTATAAAACCCATAGCATAGTGTTGATGCTTTAGGCTTTCAGTAATCAATCCTCATGTAAGGGGATCAAAACATAACTTAGAAGAAAAGCTCTTCAGTTTACCCACAGGCTTACCTTTTCAGAATGCTTCATTCCTTCTGGTATCATTTTCCTTCTGCCTGATGGACTTCCTTCAACATTTATTATAGTACTGAATTACTGGTGATGAATTCTGTTTTCATATGTTTGAAAACTTGTTTTTAAACATTTATTTTTTGAACTTTTTTAAACTGTTTTTAAACTTTATTTTTGTTTTTAAAAAATTTTTTTTGACTTTATTTTTGAAATACGCTTTTACTGCTGTAGAACCTTAAGCTGTTTTTTCAAGTCTTTAAAGATCTTGCTCCCTTCTTAGCTCAGTATCTATTTTCTCTAGCTGCTTTTAATTTTATCTCTTTTTTAAGCACTTCTGTAATGCTGTGCCTTAGCATAGTTTAGGTTTCTTATACTGGAGTTTTGTTAAATATCTTGGGTCTGTGGATTTATCTTTTCCATGAGTTCTAGGGAAATTGTGACCATTATTTTTTTAAGTAGTTTTTCTGTCTTTTTTTTCTCCTTTTATTCTGGTACTCCAGTTACACATATATTAGGCCACTTGATCATTGTCCTTCAGCTAACCAGTGCTCTGTTTGTTGCCCTTTTTAAGTCTTATTTTTCTCCGCCCTATTTTCATTTTGGATATCATTTATTGCTGTGTCCTCAAGTTTACTAACCTTTCCTTCTGCCAGTTTCTGGTGTACTCTTAATCTCAGCCACTTTATTTCAATCAGCCGTTGTAAGTCTGTGCACATTGTTGTAAAATAGATCTCGAGGACTTTTTTGTCTTGCTAGTAGGAACCTCTGTGCTCGTTAGATACCCTTGTTTCCTCTCCTCCCAGGCCCAGGCTCTGTAGCTGTCCATTCTAGGTACGTCATATAAGTGCAGTTACACACTTTTTGTCTTTTGTGACTGGCTTATTTCATGTGACACGAATCCTCAAGATTCGTCTATGTTGTACCACGTTACAGGATTTCCTTTTTGTTTTTTAAGGTTGAATAATAGTCTGTTGTGTGTGTGTACTACATTTTGTTTGTCCATTCATCTGTTGATGAACGTTGGATTGCTTCCACCTCTTAGCTATTGTGAATTGTGCTGCTATGACATGGGTATGCAAATATTTCTTTGAAACCCTGCTTTCAATTCTTTTGGCTATATTCCCTGAAATATTGCTAGATCATGTGGCAATTTTGTTTTTAATTTTTTCTGGGCCTTCCATATTGTTATCAAAAAGTAGGTGTACTGTTTACAGTTCTACCAGCAGTTAACATGGAAAAATAAATATTTTAAGACCGAATTAACTTTTCAGTTATTTCCGCATTATTTCAGACTTTAAAAAGTTGCAAGAACAATACACATAATTCTTGTATACCCTTCTCCAGATTACCCAAATACTAAGATTTTACTACGTTTGAGTCTTTTCTTTCTCTGCCTGTCTGTAATATATGTACATGCACCCAAGTACATACACATTACTTTATTCCTGATTTAACTCGTAATATTCCTTTGCATACCTGAGTTTTATTTCCATAAAAGAAGGTCATTCTCATTATTGATTTTTAGCTTGTTGCAGTGTAGTCAGAAAAGATACTTAATATGATTTCAGTTTTTAAACATTTGTTGAGACTTATTTTGTGGCTTGTCATTTGCTCTGTCCTGAGGAATGGCCCATGTGCTGCTGATGAGATGCGTGCATTTATTTGGCAGCTGTTGGGTGCTGTACTCTGTGGATGTTTGTTAGGTCCATTAGGGCTGGGGTGCAGTTTATTTATTTGTTATTTATTTATGTATTTTTTGAGTGCTGGGGATCCAACTCGGGGCCTTCCTTGCACTTGCTAGGCACATGCTCTACTACTGAGCTAAATCCCCAACCCCTGAGGTACTGGTTAACCTCTTGGCTTCTTTGTGGATTGTCCGTTTGGGGGAATCTGTCCATTGCTGAAAGTGGGGTGATGAAGTCCCCACCTGTTATTGTAGCAGAATCTGTCTCTTCCTTTAATGACCTTCCTTGTCTCCTTTTACTGCTGTTGATCTGTACTCTATTTTATCTGATTTAATTTTGGATACCCCTGCTTGCTTTCAACTTCTATTTGTGTGAAGTACTTTTTTACATCCCTTCACTTTCGGTCTGTACTCATCCTTAGAGGGGAAGTGAGTTTAGAAACATACAGTCAGTCATTTTGTCTTTTAAGTGGAGAATTTAATCATTATACATTCAAGGTAATTATTGATAGGTAAGGTCTTTTGCAGGTATTGTGCAACATTTCCGATTTTGTTTTAGTTTCTTACTCTTCCTGTAGTCTTCCTTTATAGCTAGTATTCATTCTCTTAGTGTGCTTTGATTCCTTGGTTATTATTTTTGGTTTGTTTACTGTAGATTTTTGTGTTGTTATTATTATAAGGCTTTTTTTGCTGTAACAAGTTATTTTGAAATGACAGCAACTTAACATGAACACAAAGAACAGAAACAAAAGATGCACTAATAATCACAGATGTACGAATAAGGAAACTGCGCATTTGCACCCCATTCCTCCCCATAGTTTGAATTTTTGATATCCCATTTTTTATGGTTTGTGTCTAGATGTCCCTCCAAAGCCTCATGTGATCACAGGTGGGCTGTTTTCACAGGTGGCTGGATCTAGCATGTGTGATTACTAAATTAGTCCACTGATTGGTTTGGCAGAGTTCTGCTGGGATCAAGGATGTGATACTGTTATCTGTAGGTTCCAGTATTCCTGGGTTCTTCCCCTTCTTGAACAAAGAACTGAACGAGGGGCGTGTTTGAATTAGAACAAAAAGTAGTTCGAAAGTTTTATTTTAAATTATAGAGAAAAGAGGAAAAGGAAAGTTGAACATAACAATAGAAACAGCAAGATGTGTACCGGGCCTAAAAGGCACGGCGGGGGTCACCATGAAAAAGGCGTGATAGTGGTGGCGCTGGGGACGCAGACACCGTCTTCCACGAGAGGGAAAAGGGAGAGCTCTTTCCCTGGCAGCGCTGTAGAAAAGAAGAGAGAGAGCGCGAGCCTTTGCTTCAGGTGTTGCTTCTATCTATCCACGTGAGAGGGGCGGTGTTTGAAATTGGTGCCTCCTGCTGATGTCAGGTCCAGGCCACTCCTCCAGGTCACATTCCCTTGCCAGCCAGCCTTCGCCACACTCTGTTCCTCAATACTAGGATTCAGGGTGCTGGGATTAAGGGTGGGAGTGCGACCCACTGAAGGGCAGATGGCCTGGATAAAATACAAGGGATGGGAAGAGGTTTGTCTATCCCTCTTGCTTACCTTGCTGCCTTCTGCCCATCTGCCAGGCCACCCTGCCTTGGACCCAGCTGATTGTGGACTGAAACCTCCACAAACTGTGAGCTAAATAAACCTTTCTTCTCTTAACTTTGGGTGTTGGGTTTTTTGTCTCAGCACTGAGAGAAAAGTAATTCAGACACCATTTTATATTTTTCCGTATTGTCTATTTCATAACATATCAATGTAGTTTTATTTTTGTTTTGTTTTTTAGTCTTCATGTTAAAGATACAAATGGTTTATGGACCCACCATGCTTACTATTAGAGCATTCTGAATTTGTATGATTACCCTTACCAGATCATTCTCCTTCATAAACACAGTACAGTGATCAAAACAGAAAATTAATGTTGATATAATACTGTTTTCTAGCTTAGAGATATTCACATTCACCAGTTATCACAGTATTGTTCTTTATAGCAAACAAAAAATCCAGGATCACATGCTGCATTTAGTCGTGAGTCTCTAGTTTCCTTTAAACTGGAACAATTCTTAAGCCTGTGTTTGTATTTAATGATATTGACGTATTTTAGCTGTGGGGCCTTTTGTTTGTTTTCTTTTAGCAGTACCGGGGCTTGAACCAAGGACCTTCTCGCTTATCTGTGTACCCAGCCCCTTTAAAAATGTTTTATTTTGAGACAGGCTCTTACCTACGCAGTCTAATTCTAGGAATTAGATTTTGTCTGATAAGGAAGGTAACCTGGATGGTGAAGGGTCTGGCAGCCTTAGAAACCCTTCCTAACTGATTCCCTATCACAGAGGCAAATAATTCACCTCCTTCAATTAACGTTGTGTTTAAAGCCATTCATCTCTATATGTGTGACTTTCAGGGACTCATTGGCATGGATGTTGAAAAGCAAGCTGCTACTTTAACAGCTTTCAGCTTGTCCTCCTAAAGAGGGCTGTGAATTCTCTCTGCAGGAGGACTTTGAGGAACCTGAACCTCCATCCCTGAAACTTTTGTTGATTTTATAATGTAATTTGGGTTGATGTTCTTTCTTCACTCTTGCCTTCTACTTTCTCAGATCTACTAGGTCATTAGGGACAAAATACCCAACCCCCACAATTTAACGGAGGAGTGGTTTACTTTGGTTCCTAGGTCCGTCCATGGGTGGCTGGCTGAGGCAGGAACGGGGCGGTGGAAGGGCCTGGGTGCAGCATAGCTCCTCATCTCTTGGCAGCCTGGAGACAGAGTGAAGGGACAACTTGGGGCGGGGGGAGATACAGCTTTTCAGGTCATACCCCAGTGACCCACCTCCAACCGGGCCTCACTTCCCAGCAGCACATTTAGTTTGAATGCATGAGTAGACGAGTCCACTGACAAATACAGCATCCCCGCGGTGCAACCACCTTCCACACACAGGTGCATCTGCGGGGACACCCTAGAACTAAACCATAACAGTAAGATATGTGTACGTATGGATGGGAGGTTGAGGGCAGTAGGTAGCAGGTGCTGACATAAGAAGAAGTAATCAGACTGTAATCAGACTGTAACAGAGGCTCTTGTGTCTGGTGCCAGTCACACTCTGCTTGGACAGTGGGAAATCACTAGAGATCTCAGAGCGCTGAGGTCACTTTGTTTTGTTATGTTTGTAGAGGGATTGAACCAAGGACATCATGCATGCTAGGCAGTGGAGATAGATGTTTCTTAAGTGGGAAGGGGGTCAAGAGATGGAGGGAGGGCAGAGGAAGGGGATGGAAAAAGAATTCAGAAGTGTTTTGTACATGTACCAGCTCCCCACAAGTAATGTAATCATCATGTACCGCGACCACGTACTAACAGAGAAGAGAGGCTTCCCCGACTGGGAAACACCTTTTTTACTTTTTATTTTTGTAAAAGAATGCTGAAAGTGAAGAAACAGTAAGAGACTTAACGTGGTCCTGGTTATGGATAATAAGGGCCTGTAATGTTTCTGGTAGTGAGGTAGGGAGGGATCACACGAGATGTCAGGTCTGTGTGAATTCACTTCATTCCTCTCTGGCAGGTGTACAATTTGTGTGGGTGGGAGGTGGGAAAGGGAGGATAGAAGGAAGTTTCCTGAGTCTTTTGCTTGGAACATTGAGAAGCTAGTAAAAAAGGAGTAGATTTGAGGAGGACAAGTGCATCTTAGTTTGTGTCCTCTTTAAGATTGTTGTAATAATTAATTTTACAATAGAACTTAATTTATGACACTCTAGTTTTAGTATCTTGAATTTATAAAAAGAATTGAAACTTCATGTCTTCCTTTTCCTTTTAGAAATAGCAGAAGTAAAAGTGCAACTATTGTTTAGAACTCTATCTTAGAAATTTAAATTGTACTTTTTAGTTGAGTTGGTAACATAAAAGTTGAATTTTTTACTTAAAATATATATTACAAGTTAATTTAGAGATTTCTGAATAAAAATGAAGTGGAATAAAGACATTTTCTTCAATGAAATCAAATGAAAAAGTGGATTGCAGGGAGAAAGGGAAATGGCTCCAGCTTTTGCTTCAGAAAGTGGATGACAAAAGTGAGAACATACTGGCTGCACATGGTAAGACTTCCCACACCCCAGAAGCAAGCCTAAGGAAAGAGGAGGCCTGGGAGGGCATCCTCAATGAACTCTGCGAGGGAGCAAACCTAGAGAGGATGAGGCGTGGAAGCATCAGGGAGCCCGCTGCCCCAGACCTTCGGAATGAGGGCAAGCTGCAGAGACGCAGGAAACATCGCACTTTGAGTGGCTGTCTTGGGTGAGAGGCAGGGCCCTGGTGGTAGGTGAGCCCCTGCCTGGGGAGTGGGTGGTGGTACTGAACACTTAAAGGATTTAAGTGGTCCTCAGTAGTGCCTATTCTCAGTTCAGTTTAGCTCTGTTTTATGCATCTCTAGATTATAGAAAAGCAGATCAAAAGCAGTATGCAGGTCTCAAAGTGAAGTGTGTGTGCGTGTGCATGTGTATCTGTGTGTGTGTGTGGCCCTGGCTAAATAAGAAAGGGGAACTAATGACTGTCAGAGTAAATAGGTCCTCCTCTTATCATCTCCCGCCCCCTACCCCTCTGAGATCTGCAGAGCTACAGCCAGCTAGCCCTAGTTCTGTTTAGTCAAGGCAACAGATGTTTGTGTATTTATTTTCTAAGATGATATCATGTTGTTTATTGTCCTTTACCTTTTAAAAAAATATCCCTGCCCCTCCGTTTATGCCCTTTTCTCCCCTTTAAACTAACCCTGCAGTGTGCAGCTTTCTGCTTGTGTACCAAGAGGCAGACATGAGGGCTTCTCTAGAGTTAAGATCCAAAGATACTAACATTTAAAATTTTGATAGTATGGTAGCACATGCCTGTAATCCCAGCTACTTGGGAGGCTGAGGCAGGAGGACTGCAAGTCAGTGCCAGCCTGGACACTTAGCAGGACTCTCAGATCAAAAGTAAAGAGGACTGGGGTTGTGGCTCAGTGACGGAGCTCTGGGCTCGGTCCCTAAACTTAAAAAAAATCCTTTTAAAAAGCTGTGTTAGAAGATGCAGTGCTTGACACAAAGAAAATCCTGGCTCATAAATACTAACCAATGTTTTTACTTTTATTGTAAATAAAAACTAAATAAAAGTACACACTGGTATTATTTTAAAATTTGCCAACCTTTTAGTACAAAAAGACCCAATGATTTTAATTTGCATGTATTTGAATATTGGTAAAAGTATTTGTTTTCAGAATTTCTATTGTTTGTTATATCCTGCTTTGTAAATTATCTGTTTCATAGCCCCTGACCAGTTTTCTTTCTTTTTTTTTTTTTTTTAAACTAAAAGAAGACATTTTATTTAAAGGTAGTGAAAGGGGGGAAAGGGAGATGATTTGAAAGTGAAATACTCCCTCTGACCAGTTTTCTGCTGGCAGGCGAGAATTCTACAACTGAACTACTAATGCATATCTAGTTTTCTGTTGGGTTTGTCATTTTCTTACTGATTTGTAGGAGTTCTCTCAATATTTTGGGTAGCAGTCTTTTGTTATCAGTCATAGATACTTTTGCTCATTGCTTTTCTTTTTAAACACCAATTTTTATATTTTTGAAAGAATTGCTACATCTTTATGCTATCAGATACTCTAAGAATATTTGTCTTCTTTGTTAACTGCCATTTTATCTTATTTCACTCAGCCTTACATCTCCTCAGCTTCATTGAAATTGTAACTGTGTTATTATAATATCTAATGACCTCTTAGCTGCCTTCTCATTCCTTCATGGAAGAAAACTCTTCTCTGGGGCTCTGACGTCGCACTCACTTGCTTTTCTTGTTTGGAATTTTATTTTAGCCTTCTGAATAGTAGTGGACTTTCTGCTCTATACTTTCTAGGTGATCTAATTGAGTCTCGTGATTTTACGAAGTGATCTGTGAAATACACAGATCTTAAATATAGAGTTCAATCAGTTTTTTAAAATACAGATATCTAGATACCCACCTCTGATTTTAAATATGGTCAGTGAGTATGTGAGTCCCAAACGTGTATTTCCGTCCCTCGCTCTACCCAGAGGTTCAGGTGCATGTACTTTACTGCTCCTCTGACTTTATTTTGTGTCTCATGGTGTTGTCAGCTTTAACAGGTCTGAAACTGAATTTTTACGTTTGTCTCAGAACTGCCTGCCCCTTCATCTGAGAAAATGGGTCAAACCAAAAATTTAGATTCTTGGTAATTCTTTCCTGACTCTGCCTCATCCCACTCTTCCTGGGTCTTGTTAGTTTTACCCACAAATCCAACTAAAAAATCCCTGCTTATTTCCATCTCTCTTGCTTGTCCCTCCCCCCAGTATATCACCATCTTCTGCATGGGGCTGTGTGATGATGCTTTGTTAATTAGCCTCACTGCTTATTCTCTGAACCTTTCTGTCTAGCTTTTCTCTACATAGCAGTCAGGATAATCTTTTGGAAATTAGATCATCACTGTTCTGCTGGAATTGCATCAATTTACTACTGGTTTTATTTATTTATTTAGCCTTACTGAGAATTAAACCCATGACCTCGAACATGGTGGGAAAGTACTCTACCACTGAGGTACATCCCCTTTTTAAAATTAAGTTTTGGGATAGGCCCTGGCTGACCGGGAACTTGCTTTAGCCTCTGGAGCAGCTGGGATTATAGACAGGGACCACTGTGCTGCTTCCTCTTTTATTTATAGTTACTTGCTAAGGTGTCTTTGATCCCATGGCTTCTACTTCCCTTTCATACTTCATCTTGAACCATGAGTCCTGTGTCTAAGGTCTTTGTGTTTGCTGCTCCCTCCACCTGGAACACCACACCCTCATGTTTCAGAGTAGCTGGCTCTTCTCATCCTTTGTATCTCAATTCAATTATCATCTCAGAGGGGACTTTTTTGCCCATTTTTTCCCAGAAGTATCCCACCCCAATCATATCACTCTATTTATTTCCCTCACATCACTTTTTCAAGACAGAATTGTCTCACTGTTTATATTCTGTCTTCTCTATGCAGCGTTCATTTCTTCAGTGTTAGGGACCTTGATTCTTGTTCATTGGTGTATCTTCAGTTTCTGTAAAAGTGCAGTATTAGTAAGTGTTCAGTAAATATTTTTATTAAACTATCTGATGCCAGCTGAAACTTCTTAGTGTTTAGATTTTACTCGATAACATTTTTGATAGTGTGGTATAGTTAGCAATTTCTAATCTCTATAATCAACTTTTAGATTAAAATTTGAAGGTCTATTCTTTAAGCCATTTATTATCACTTAGTGCATTAATATTTTGGTAAATTACATAGAACACTAATTTAGTTAGTGTTTATGTTGGAGGCCCATAATAATGTATGCGTATTTGATTTGGGCCTCATTGGTGGATTGAAAACTTTCTTGTGAGTAAATGAAGTTAAGCCATTTGAATTGATCATACAGTATTTCATTATTGACTTTTTTTCTGAGTAGTACAGCTCTCAAAACAAAAAAGCACTGTAAATGGGTATTTATAGGACCGTTTAAGTACTATAATAAATAAGTAAATAAAAGCTCCAGTGAGAAATTAAGAAATCCTGAAAGGTAAAAAATTGTTTTAAAGGACTTCGCAGGTGGGTTAATTGTAACCATCAGGAAGTTCTGCAGAGTTGTATGAAGATTCTAACTAGGTAGTCTTTTTGATTTCATATAGCAAAGTGTTTTTGTTAATATTAATTTTGAGAGATAGTACTTCGCTGTGATTTTTTCTTAGACAATTACTCTCTGATTTAATATCACAGATTATGCATTAGTTCCATTAAGGAAATAAAAATATTCCTTTTATGAACTGATATAATAGAAAATGGATAGGTATACTTATTGTATCTCCTTGCTTTTTATTTTTCTATTCTAAGATTGAAACATGTTGACATATAATGTAGTGTTTATTTTTCACATTTCCAAGAAATACCCTCATTCCAGCTGAAGAATTAAAAGCTTTCGAAGAAATTGTGACAATTTATAGGTCAAATGATTACAAAGTAGTAGCCCACAAATCACGTACTGAAAGATGTCATTCTCGCCTGTGCTGTTCTCCCTCTGTTAGGGTAAATGTCACTTGTTTTCCTAACTTCAGTGTCAGTATGAAAAATCTGATCTTAATATTCTTACTCTTTACGGGCAGAGCAGCTTTGTTCCCAGTTTCTGAAGTCTAAAAACTGCTTGTGGAGGAGGCCAGCTGAGTTATATTTAACTTCAGTGCTTAGGAGTGGAGTTAGACTAGACTTGGCAGATTTGACTTGCAGTTTCTTCTTTGGACCTTTTAGGTCTGCAGATTGTTACATGTTGATTAATAGGACAGTAAATAAAATAGCCATATTATTACATTTGACAATATCTTTGTACATTTTAACATGAAAAAAGAATGTATTTGTTTGTGTGTTGGGGTAATGCAGGAGTTTTCAATTTTGGTTCTTTTTTTTTATGGTGGTGGGGACTGAACTCAGGGCCTTGTGCTTGCAATCAATTTTGGTTCTTAATTTCATTCACCAGTGATAATAATTTGGTCAGCAACTTTGAATTTCATTTGTAAACATTTATATTTAATATGGACAAAAAGCTGTTGGATAATTTGTCAATAAAGACATTGAATTGCTCTCAGAGAACATAAGAATGAGAATGGGGCATATATACAGATAACTACACCAAAGTCCACACAAAATGGAGTATAGCAAGCAATAAAAAATAGGACCTAAAAATCTCAGATGGAAGAATGTGAGAGAAAGTTGTGAAGAAAGTGAAGTTTCAGAGGCCCTATAAAACCTTGTTTTGGAAAGAGGAGATAGTAATTTTGGGACGGAGGTAGGACAGTATAGGAGCATGGTATGTGTCTAGTTACTTTTCTTGTTCCTTGCTGAGACAAGACACCTGACACCCAAAGTTAAAGAGGAAAGGTTTATTTAGCTCACAGTTGGTAGGGGTTTCAGTCTACAGTCAGCTGGATCCAAGGCAGGGTGGCATGGCAGAGGGGCATGGCAGAGGAGAAAGAATTCATGACGGCAGACAGAAGGCAAGCAAGGGGGAGACAAGCCTCTTTTTGTCCCTTATGTACTCTTATCTAGGTTGCTGGGGGGGGGTAGGGCGGGGCCAAACCAATCAGTGGACTGATTTAGTAATCACAGGCCCTTAATCCCAGCATCACACACTCTGGATCCAGCCCCCTCTGAAAAGCCCCACCTATGACCGCATGAGGCTTTGGGGGGACATCTAGACACAAACCATAACAATATGGTTGAGTCGTATATTATATGTGAGAAGCTGGTGGGCAATAATGTGGGGCAAGTAGGTTATGATCAGATTGCAGAGGGTTGAAATATGATTCTGAGTGGGTTATGGATTTTATTCTGTAAGCAGTGGGGAGTGAGAAAATGTTGCTAGAAAAGGATAATAATGAAATCCTCAGGCCTGAACAGATTCACACAAACTACCTTTTAAACAAAATATGATCCTTTTCATCTGGTCTAACAGTTTCTACTATGTTAAATTCCATGTATATAACATGGGTTTCTCTAAAACGAATAATTTTAGGTGTGTTAGTAAAGGAATTTAGGCGCACTCTTGTGCATTATTGGAACCATGACTTGTTTAATCGTCATTGAGTTGTGGAGTGTTTGGTGAGGTGGTGCTGATGAGCAACTGAGGCCCAGAGAAACTCACTAACTGGCACAAGAGCACACAGCTCGTAGTGTTAGAACTTGGGTCTGGAACCCATTCCTCCTGCTGCTTGGTCATGGTGTTTTCTCTGCCCTCTATACTTCTCTGCTGCACGTTATGGTGTACCAGTCCTTAGTGGGACACGAAGGAAGAATGATCGCCTTTCTCCTTGAGTGTTTACATGTGGTCAGGTGGCCTGTGTCACTTGTTATTTTGTGTGGTCATGTTATTTTGCTGTTTAGTTAAATGGTAGATTTATTAGTACAGATAGTGCTGGAAGAGGCACCAAGTTTCAACAGTTTTTAATCCAAATGAGCTCATGCTGGAAGCTTCCTCTTGGAGGAAGTAAGGCTGGAGAAAAGGATGGAAGGGCAATGATGGCACAGCGAAGTGTTGGGAAGGAGGACTTTGTTTTCTCAGCGTGGTGAGGCATGCTGAGACAGACTTGTTTTGGAGTAATGAGAAAAGTACATTGTAATATCACAGTATTTTTATGGAGTAATACTTGGCATAGGCTAGTTAAAAAAAATCTAACCAGCTCTATTTTTACTGTATCAGTGCAAAGAATACTTTCTGGCATTACTGTATTTGATACTGAGACTGTAAAGACAGATGTCACAAACCATGCCTTCTTAGTCATGTTTTCCCTCCACCCTTGTCTTTGGCATCCTAAATGCAGTCTGTGAGGAAGCTGGTGTAGTAAAGAGTAATTTCAGTTTTGATGGATATGGTGATTAAATCAGTGTCAAGGAGAGAATTGGCTTAGAATAACCATAGCAAGATTTAAATTTTATTCTTATAGTTAGCCCTAGGGCTTTAAGATTAGATTATTTCCATGATGCCCATCCTTGTATCAGGTCAGTTGAAGAAAATGATTTAAATGTTCTATTTGAGGTACCGAGGAAGCTTTTTATGCTTTTCCTCCCCTGTACTTTAATGTTATAATTTAACCTTAAGACAGTTATTTAATGTGAACTATCATGACAAAAGATACTTAAACCTGTGACTGGACTGCCTATACGCCTGGACTGTCAGAGAATCAGAGGAGGTGGGAAGGCTTTAGGAATAATCTTTATATCCACAAAAACATTTGGTGGTATATTCATTCTTGTATTCATGTGAAATTCAGGTGTCTTGAGTGTGCTTTGTCAGATGTCTGGTTCAGGAATCCATCTCAGCATGCTGTAAAACCTGTTTTAAAAATAGGTATGAGCCACTCAGTGTCCCCGAAAGGTTGGCGACACGATGGAAACCTGATGGCTGAGTTTGCAGAGCCCGGTAATCCTGAAGAAAGGCTTTTTAGGCAGCAAAAAGGTTGAATTATTATCTGCATGGATCTGTTTAAACAATTTAAATTTTTTAAGATCATTGTATATACTTATTGCATTGTTAGATACTTGAAATTTCTGAATGTAGCTTGAGAAAGATATATTTACAGTCGGTTTTCAGATCATCCTAATTTGAGGCAGGCAGTTTGTTTTTTCATCTTTTTTTTTCTCATCTTTATTGAAGCTCATTCTCTTCCTTGTTTCAGTATTATATGTGAGCATTTAAATATTCTCTAGATATATCAAATTTCTCATACATTTAATAGATTCGTTGATAAATCCTTTCATATTTGTATATGAAATGTATATTTACACTGTTGCAGGGGTAGGAGAGAGGAGATTTATCTTGGTAGGTAATCTGAAATTTTTTCAATAAAGACTGAGTAAAGTAAAAGGGTATTGTAAAAAGTAGATCTAATTTTTTCGTACATTTCTTATAGTCTGCATTGGAGGGGAGACTGTATTAGTTTGGAAAACATGCAGAGTTGTCTCGCCCAACAAACTTAAGGAAGGTGTGATGTTGTAATGAACAATCCTCCAGCAGAATCCATACAGACAGTCTGTAGAACAGAATGTGATGAGAGTGAGTGAGTCACTGCAGAGACCTCCAGCACGGAGCTTTTAAACCAGTAAAGGAAACTTCTCCCAAAAAGCCTGTTGAGAGAAATGAAGGTAACCGCACCTGCTGAGAAACTTCTGAGGAGGTGAACTTTGAAATCTCTAAATAATTCATGTGTATGTAGTTGAGAATTGACTTTTCGATCTTACGATAATGAGGGAGCTATTTTTACTTCTCATGTCAACAAAAGAGTGATTGCATATGTTCTTGTTCTCAGTTGTTTCCTTTCATCCCCCCGCCCCCCAACCTCCCCCTGTTTTTCTGGTACTGGCGATTGAACCCAGGGCCTTCACAGTGAGCTACATCCTCAGCCCCCTTTTATTTTTTTGCTTTGAAACAGTGTCTCCCTAAGTTAGCCAGCCTGGACTTGAAATTGTGATCCTTCTGCCTGAGCCTCCTAGAGTGCTGGGATGACAGACTTGTGCCCCTACGTGGGTGCTCTCAATTGTTTTCCATGTTTAAGAAGGGAACTGAAGACACCTCTGTGTTCCTGTAGTGGGGATTTAAAAATTTTTTTGGTTGAGTATTTTTCTTTTTTTCTTTTTTTATGTATTTGCAGTACATTCAGTTTATATTCATGGAGTACGTGCCTGTACGTAGCGCAAAGTGATTCTGTTTTAATTTCCTTCCCCTCCCCACCCGTTGGAAATTTTAAATATAAAAATTAATAATTAAAACGTTTCTAGTTGGATATCTGTTGTTCTAGACTGTGGTTGGCATTTTATATACATTGCTTATTGGTGACAGAAACCCTGTAAGGAATGCACAGGTACAGATCTTGTTTTGTAAGTGAAAGGAAGTGGGGTTCAGGGAGATGATGAAGTGACTTCTCCCGTGTGACACTTGAATTCCTCAGCACCTTTCATTTTGTGATCCTCTTCTTTCCACTGTATAGTGTTGTTTGACAGGAATTTCAAAACAGTTTTGCTTGGATTTGAGCCATTAAAGTGAACGTATTATTATTTTAGGAAAGGTAATTTGGTCTGTGACTGTTAAAACATAAGCATTAAGTAAACTCGGCTTTGAATTTAGAGGTTGATCATCTGACATTTGTTCCCAATCAGAGACTTCATTGTATTTGAATCCTAGCGCATCCTGGACCTGTGATACTTTGTCTTTAACACTGCACACCGCTGTAATGGCTCTTCTGTGGTTGGTATCTGTGTGCGAGGATTGCTCGGCAGTGTGCTGCTCCCGTGATTGCCCTGAACGCTGCTGTGGCCTTGGGTGATCTTGGTTTGTGTGATGAGTGCTGGTGTGATCTGGCTTTACAACCGCTTTGGGTTTGTCTTTAACACCACACTGGGGAGCTGTCCAGGCTGGTGTTGTCCTGTGACCAGAACAGCATCGTAGAGTTGACTGGAATCAGTTCAGAATTCTCTCTAGGGCTAAGGAGAGATTAAATTGAGGAGCCAGTGCTCTGTTAGACACAAGATAGATGCACTTCAGGGTGGTCTGTGGTTTCTAAATAGTAGCAAAACTGAAGTCCATAATATTATTTCTGTGATTTTTTTTTTTCTTCTTCTTCTTTTTTGAGACGGAATCTTGCTGTGTAGTTCAGGCCAGCCTTAAACTCACTAGCCCAGGCTAGCTTTGAACTCACAGTGATCCACCTGCCTCAGCCTCCCGAGTGCTGGAATTATAGGTGTGCACTACCACACCTGGCTATTTTTAGTATTGGTTTAGTATTTAATTTTAAACTTCTGGTTATTTGATTTTGTTTAATTTTGTGTTTTCTAGCTGGTTGTAGTGGCATGCGCCTGTAATCCCAGCACTCGGGAGGCTGAGGCAGGAGGATCGCTGTGAGTTCGAGGCCAGCCTGGACTACATAGAGAGACACTGTTTCAAGAAAAAAAAAATTTGTGTTTTCTTAGTATCAAGGAAAATTGTATGATTATAGATGTTGGCATCCCTGTCAATCCCTCCATTAGCAATTCTTGATAGAAACTACAGCAAAACTGATCTGTTACTAAGTGAGTGAATTGGTTCTATTATATGTGAATGTATAAATGAAAAACTTGCAGGATAACTTTGGACATTCTAAAACTTGTTTAAAATGTTCTAGTTGCTTAAAAACAATGCAGTCTATTTTGTAAGAACATTCAGATATTCTGTTCACACAAAAAGAAGCTTCTTTTATTATGACAACTGATTTTTGTTTACCTAAGAGAACCTGTTGCTAAAATAGTAATGAGGAAGGGTGTAATACAAGCATACATCCCTGCTCTGCAAGTAACCAGAGCGCAGTATGTGCGCTGCTCAGTCTCTTGTGGGAAGAGAGAAGTAAACTCATTGACATGTTTTTCTCTCTTGCACAGCTTAAAATGATGAGTGTGTAAATGCAGTGGAATAAATGGCGTCCAAAGTCACAGATGCTATAGTCTGGTATCAAAAGAAGGTAAGTTGATAGTCAAAGCTTTTAACTTTTTAAATGTTTTAATTTCAGAAACCCACCACATGTATTCTGAGGAATAAATTTATGTTAACTGTTGCCGAAAATAATGGCAAGGTTAGATGTTTAGGCTTTTGAATCGAAAGAGAAGATTATTTTTAGTTTTCATCAAGGGAGATTACAATTTTCAGTTTGTTGTAAATTACCATTCACTATATGAATCTGTTCAGTAAAATAAGCCCCTCAGATATTTTCCATACTGAAATATATTTATTTTTATGCTTCATATTTAGTTGTCATCATCATCCAGTGTCTTTCAAAATAAGCTTTATCAGTGTAATTTTTTCCTTTATAAAGTCCAAAATAAAATATGATTTTCTTAAAATTAGACTGTTTACTCTTAGGAATGGTATTTACATTGTTTAAAATGTATGTTGTTTTGTATAGTATCTTAGATTTTTAGTGTATGTAGTGAATTGTGTTTGTTTGCACAACTTGAAACAATTTTGATGCCTTATTCAGATTTATGTTACCAAAATATAATTATACGTCTAGATTTTTTTTTATATTAGGGAAAAGTCAGACAATTTTTAAAATTAGTTGAATTGGAAGTGAAGGATGATTAAAACATTTTAAAGATTAGATAAATCTAATAATGTAGTCTGTCTTGGGGTGTGTTACTTATTTCTGGGTGGAACATACCACAGATCTATAGTGTCACCTTTTTCATAGAAGGTACTTCTTTGGAAGTGTTATGCTAACCTATGATTAAGTCAGTTTTTTGTGGTTCTATATAAATGTTTTTACCTTATAAATTTCTGATCAACTTAAAAACCAGTCTGCTTAGCTAAAGAAGTAAATAAAATTAAAAAAATTTAAGCATGTATCTTTGAAAGATATTTTTCTTTCCTAATTTCTGCTTATGGGAGAAGTGTTTTTAAAATATTTTTTATCTGGCTTTTGGCATTACACATTTGGAACTGATATACTGCACTTGGCTGACTGGCTTTTCTTGGGGTTGGAGGGCTTGAGAGATGCTTACATGCAGTTAGCACAGTAACATGGCTTTTGTCTGAGGGTCATTTACCTGGCAGCTTTCTATGTGTGCAGCCAAAATTTCTCCAGAGGAACCTTACCAAATGTCCTAAAATGTACCAGGAAATACAGTCAATGTGTTTTACGTTCTGGAGTTACCAGAACCATTAACTGGATTTCACTGGCTCTGTTTTTTTTCTTTTGCTTTTAAATTTAGTTTTCCATGAAGAAATACACGTGCATACTTTAGAGGAGTATTGTTTCAAGGCTTACTGCAAAAAGTAAAGAAAGAAAAAGGCTGCAGGGCGCCCATCCTTTTCCTGTGCCTTTCCCTGTGCCTACCAGACTTGAATTCTGCTGCCCAGAGGGAGTCATTTTAGATTCTTTAGTGGTTCTCAAACCAAAATTCTGCCTCTCCTCATTTCCAGTAGGGGGTTGAGGGAAAGGGTCACAAATGTGAGGCGTGAGGTTTTGGTTCTCATAGTCGCTGTGGGGGAAGTACTGGCAGTTTGAATAGACGTCGGACAGCACTCTGAGTCAGGCCCAGCACATGCTTTGGACAGGGTTGCAGAGTGAACAGTTTAGGCTCTGAGCTCTGTAAACTCTCTGTTATAATCTCACTGCTGTTGTAGCCCAAGATGCACCCATAGACAGGATGGAGATGGATTGGCATGGCTGTGTCCCCATAGAAGTTAATTCGCAAAACAGACAAAGCTAGATTGGGCCCACAGGTCTCTGGGGCCTCCCATAACAAAGATTGCCCTACTCAAAAATGAATAATGATCCCCTGTTGAATGGCACCGTTAGTTTTTTATTGTAGTTACTCTGAGTTTTTAAACATGCCCTCCTTTTCTTTTCTTGGTCATTTCACTGTAGATGTTGTTTGTTGATTTCTGGCTGTATGAAAACGTTTTATCTTTTTATTTTTATTTTATTTTTAAAACACAACCCTCCTAAGTATACTTCTGTTCTCTTCTAGTGATGAAAAGCACTAGTTAAATCCATGTTCATGGCTTACATTCTTCTGTGTGTATGTGCACCCTTTACACATGTGTCCTATAAGGCGGTACGATATTTCCAGGGTCCCTAATAAACTGTTGCTGATCTCATAAAGAATCAGGCAGAACCACTTTTGGTGCAGGCACAAGACTTTTATTCTTATAAATAAAAGGGGGGAAACCATGGCGGACAGACATGCCAGGTTGGCCTGGACCGAAGACAGTACCACTTCTGTGGCTGTGGGTGGCCGGGCCCTGCTGTGGGTGTCTTCACATGTGGTGGAGACGCTGCGCCCCCGTGGTGTGCACAGCCTCTTCGAGTTGCAGGTCTTTATTACTTTCATCTTGGGGCCTGAGTTTTACTATGTTAATAAAGTAAGGGTTACTTGAGTAACTCTTCTTTGTATGTATTTGCCCCTGATCATCTGTGAAGATTCCTAATTGAGTTTTGGAGCAAGGCAGGTCACTCTCCTGCCTCAGTGAGTTTAATTTTAGTGATCTTGGTGTTTTGTTTCGATTTGTTTTGTTCGTTTGTTTCTTCTCCGTTCTTGGGATGTCTTCTGACCTCTGGTCTTTGAAGGCTGAGCTGACTTCTCATCCTCCCTCCTGGTGTGTTATCTTAATTTCATAGCCTTGAAGATTGTTTTTAGCTCCCGCTTTTCCACTGTGTCTGTCAACCCATGGACTGAGGGCCTGCTGAACCGGCTGGGCATTGTGAACTTGCATTGTAGTCTGTTACACGCAGGTCTGCGTCTGGCCCTGTCCTTCCTCGGAACAGTCTTCGTGGAACTGCCTGACCTGCAGCCTGCTGCATGGGTTGGCTTTGGAGTTGCTGTCTTGGTTTCCTTCTAATGTCAGCCTGTGAGTTCCCCTCCACTGACCTTCAGTCATATGGATTTTTCTCTTAAATATGTGCTTATTAAAAAATCCTTTTAGAGCTAAATATGCTTTAGTGAAAAAGAGACTTGAATACTGAAACTGATGCTTGCTGAATATTTGACCACGGGCAAATAATTGTTTCTTTGAGCTTCAATTACCCTTCTCTCCAGTGACTAGATAATGGTTCTCTGCATCTTTTCAGCCATAGGTCCTTTCGAAATTGCGATGCAAGCCAACAGTCTTGTTTTGGGAAAAATATATCTAATGTTCATGCACACAAAATGTTACATTTGATTTGGAACCCAGGTTGAAATGTCCTGGATTAGGTGATTTAAGTTTTCACCTTTTAACATTGTTTGTTTTTATGCCTGTCATTTATTAGTAACCAGTTTATACTCGGTAGTATCGTTGTAAATAAAAACCAAGAACCACCTTCATTTTGTTGAATATTTGTTCATTTTTGACTTACTTTAGTCACCTTTGTCTATTGGAAAACAGTGACATTTTTGTATATTTGTGCTGAGTACTGAACACTAGCTAGCCCCAAAGGCCAGTACTTGATTCTCAGACTGTTTTGAATGTGAATTCTAATATCAGATGTGAAATTCCCGGGAGAAAGTATAACAAATTTCTTGGAGATTATCGTAAATATATAGAAATTCAAATTAAAAGTCAAGTATATTTTAATGAATTACTTTATATATGGTTTACTCTGCAATGTTCAAAGTCCTTTGATATCTCATTTTAAAAATGACTTTGTACTATTCTAGCTATTGTAATCATGAATCAGTAATTTTCAGTTACTATCTTGGAGGAACACTTCATGAGTAGCAGTGGAGAAACCAAAATAGTTTTTGTTTAATAATGGGCTGCTGAGTATTTTTTATAACAACATACTCTGCTTTTGTATTTCTAGTTTTTTCATTTCCGAGGAGAAGGAACTGTTTATGATCCGGGATGGGGGCCTGCCTGAAGTTTTATGGGTTCGAAGATGATGTATACTACTTGACACACTGGTATTCCTTTAAAATCCATAATGACCAACAGGATTGTATTGCAGACATAGAGGCCAGATTATGAGAGAGTGAAGTTCTGTTTTCAGGAAATGACTGATGAGAGAAGGGTGGCTTACAAATACCCCCTAGTGTAAAAGGGAAGAAAAGTGCTAACAGCAGTACAGAGAGTGAAACAGTGACTTGTAGAATTTAGGAAGAACTAGTGATACAGCCCTTGATCAGCGCCCTTAAAGGATGAATGGCCAGAAAAAACATGGATGAGTACAGTTTGAGTAATCTAAATGAGAAACTGGTATAAGGAACGTGAATGTGAACAATAACTGCTATCAGTTATAAATAGCTGGGAACTTTAAAAGTTCAGCCATGTGTGTACTTGTGGCTGTGTATACAGGCTTAAGTACCTGTGTAGAGCATGTCAGAGTGGTAGCTTGCTCATGGTTGCACAGGTGATCAAGAAGTATTAGCTTGTAGCATTGAATTCCAAATCCCTATGTTACTACTTGTCTTTAAGATTGTCCTTTCTGGGGTTGGGGATTTAGTTCAAGTGGTAGAGCACTTGCCTAGTAAGCCCACGGCCTTGAGTTCGATCCAGCATCGCCAAAAAAAAAAAAAGAAGATCGTCCTTTCTGCCTCAGTCAAGATTCTTTCACAGGAAGACAAATGTAGCACAAACTAGGTATTTTTTTCTCTGCTGCACTGGCAATTGACAGGCCCGCTACTACTGAGTTGCCTCTCCAGCCCTTCTGTTTTGTTTTGAGATAGGGTTTTGCTGAGTTACCCAGGCTGGCCACAAGCTTGTCATTTTCCTGCCTCAGCCTCCTAAGTGGCTGGGACTCTGGATATCCCCTACAACACCTGGCACTAACCTGTTTTAAAAGGAGAAATCTACTACTTTTTTTTTTTTTTTTAGAGAGTAAGCCTCATTGCCTCCTTCCCCCCCAAAAAAGAGGTAAACTCTGTAATTGGCTTTCAAGCTGAATTAATGTAGAGTGGTGAGGCTTAGCTTGGGGTGCCTAAATCCCAAGAGCAGGGCACCACCACGTGTGCCTGTCTGCCTCTTTCCTTTGCTGCTTTTCCTGAGAGGGCGGATGCCTTCCTGTGGCAGCAGACTTTCTCTGTGACGTGGCAAGCCTGAGGAGCCTCTCGACGCTTCCTTTGCCTCTGTGAGAATACAGGGCCGTGGAGGGCTGAGACACGGCAGGTTTCCAACCCGGAACTGTACACACGGGCCTGTGTGTGTCAGCCTCTGAGCGCTCATCCTCAGAAAACTCTGCATTGTGGAGGAACCAAAATGTAAATAAATAACTGCTATACTTTATGGTAAGTCCTGCAACAGAATTATCTTTACCGTGGTAGGAAAATTCACATAAAGCTTCCTTTAAATTTGTTCCTCCAATAGCCATTCTTTTACTTATATTATAAATATTTCTAAAATCTGCCATCATCTCCCTTCATTATTTCTTCATTCTTGTTGCGATTCTTTGTTCTTTACACCCACTAGAGTGATTCATTTGAAGCAAAAATTTGACCTTGTCTTTTACCTCCTCAAGATTCTTCAAAGGCTTGCTCTCATATATAGCATAAACTCCAAGTTTCTTCACAGATTAGGAATTGTGACGATTTTCCTGATACAGTTAAGTTAGCTTCATCGTCTCATTGCTTACCCCTTACAATGTTCAGTTTTTCTCACTTTCTAATCCCATCCCTTAAACAAATACACCTATTTCAAGTCTCCCTAGATGTGCCTAGATATGCCTGAAGCCTCATGTGGTCACAGGTGGGGCTTTACAGAGGTGACTGAATCTAGAGTGTGTGATGCTGGTATTAAGGGTGTGCGATTTCTGTATTAGTCCGCTGATTGGTTTCGCACCACCCTAATCCTGGCAGCCTGGATAAGATATAAGGGACAGAAAGAGGCTGTTGAGGTGCCTCGCTTACCTTGCTGCCTTCTGCCTATCTGCCATGCCGCCCTGCCTTGGAGCCAGCGGATGGTGGACTGAAACCTCTACAAACTTGTGAGTCAAATAGATCTTTCCTCCCTTAACTTTGGGTGTCGGGTATTTTGTGGCAGCAGTGAGAGAAAAGTAACTAAGACATTCCCCATTCTGTTTTTCACACTGGTGTTTGGACTGCTCCCTTCTGCCTTTTTAAAACCTAATTCACATTGGTCTTTAAAACTCCGAAGCTGCTTGTTCCCCTCAAGGATGTTTTTCCTGATCCCCTGGAGACTGTTTGGGCGTCTTCTGCTTGCGAACCTGTAGAGAAGGTGCGCGTGCTCTTCTCAGTGGCGGGAGGAGAGTGCCGTTCGTCTTCTCATTCTCTCTTTCTCTCTTTCTCTTGCTCTCTGTCTCTGTCTCTCTCACTCTCTGCCTGTCTCTCTCCCTCTGTGTCGCTGTCTCTCTAAAGAAAGAGTTTACAAGGTTTACAAAGTCATGTAGTTATGGAGCATCCTCTAAAGGACAATACTGTGTTTTTTGTTTTTAATTACTTTTATGAACTCTTGCCTTTAAAGATACCTGATGTCTCATCCTGTTGGGATTGTTGTCCTTAATAGTTGTTCTGTCTTGCCATAAGAGCTTGTTTGGCTGACTTCTGGGCCTTTCTGATGTGACCGTAGTAGTACTTAACTATTTCTCAGTGGGTCACATTTGAAATGGGAACAGTCCTGTCTGCAGAGGGACAGAGACGGGAAAAGCTGTAGAGATCCTGATGCGCTTTGACCCTTCTAGATGTACATTTGAGATACTTAAGGCATAGAGGTGAGCTAAATGCATTCTGCTCCATGTAACAACGCTTACATGGGACTGTCTCTCTTCTGCCTCTGTGTTATGATGTGTTTGGTTTATCCTGGTCCATGTTGTGGCCTGATGTGCAGTACAGTCGCCCCTTCCAGTACAAGAGGCTAAGACTTACTGTCTTTGTGTCCCCATTGTTACAGGGCCTTATCTTACAGTTGGTAATTGGTAAATGTTTGATGACAGTGCTATTAGAAGGCAATATTTATATCGAACTTTTGGTTTGTATGGCTTTTTCTTCTTAAATCACTGACTTTCGATGCACCATGCACCAAGCTGGGCATTTGTTTCCAGTGACTTGGTTTAGTTTATTCGGTAGTCAGATCTCTGAAATAGTTGCCATGTGCTGTCCGTTAGGTTGAAGTGGGAAGGGGTTCTGAGGAAGAGGAAAAGTAAAAATGATAAAGATGTGATATGTATATGTACCAGTTTGGTATGATAAATGTAATTATTATGTCTTGAACACATATCAATGTATCAATTGATATCATATATTAATAAAGATACAAAAAATACATCAGGGAGCCTAAACAAGCAAAAAGTATTGTCCTGTAGTAACATTTCCCAAAATAATGTTTTGCATGCTATTAGTAAGCATTAGTAAAATGAAGGGATTTTATAGTCAAATCAGTTGGGGAAATATTAGGTGGGACACAGGTAAACAACTTCTATTATTTCAAGATTTTACAGTGCATGTAATATGCAGTGGCTGGCTGTCTACGAAGCAGATAGAAAACATCATTTCTCAGTGTTTCTTGGCTGATTTTTTTTCCATCTGTGTATCCATAGACCATGTTTAGGAACATGTTGCATCAGAGTGTGGTGCAGTGGAAAGGGCGTGTAACTGAAAATCAGAATTTGGGTTTCTGCCCCTAAACTAGATGTTAAACCTTTTAAGCCTCGGTGTCTCATTAATAAAAGTAGAACTGGTCTGTACAGCGTTTTTTTTTTTTAAGACTGCAGTGTTTTTGACAAAGATTAGTACTTCTGCAGTCTTACATAGATAAATGATCCATTGTATGTTCAACAAATTCTGTAAGTCAATATTTGACTTCTTCTCCTGCCCAACTTTCTCTGACCTTACATAGTTAAAATTGAAAGCGAGCGTCTGTAGGCTTGCCTCTCTTCTTCTGAACTCTCATAGTTACAGCAGACCGTTTCTTGGCCAGTAGTAACAGTGGTCCAGCCTCTTGAGAGTCTTACTCTGGGAGATCTGGACTAAACAGCCAGAAGCAATTTATCTTAATGTTTCCACGTTTCCACCATTTTAATTTTACCCTGTGTAAGTAGTTGGAAGTAAGCTTAATCAGTTTTGGATAATTCAGGATCTTTTTCATGACCTCATTTTTATTTCTAATGAAAAAGTACCAGCAATCTGTTAAAATGTTAAAAATGCAAAGGTAATTAAAATATGTTGCTATTCTTGGCATTTAAATTGCTTTAAAATATGGTACAGTTTTCTTGATATTTTTAGCAAACTGTTAGAAACATGTAGACAAGGAAGGTGCTGTAGTCTTGATTCCTATTATGTACACATGATTTAGTCAAGGTCATGTTTTGGAATAATAGACCAGAGCACTATCTTATGATGAATATTAAATGAATGCAAATAGGCATATACATTCTTGTCTGCAGTATGCAGGAAAAGGAAATATTAGGTGATTCATTGACATGACATAATAGCTAACATTTATTGAGTTCTTGTGTCTTTGTTCCTGTCATTAGCTCAGTATGCATTAGCACATTTAATCCTTATAATTGTCCTCTCATTATAATAATACTAACACTGTCACGTATTTTTAGAGCTGAGTAAGTTGGATTTTATGAGGGTTTCGTATATTCTTTTTTGCTTTTATAACAAGCTTGGACAGCATTCCTGCTGACGAGTAAGCCCATGGAGAGTCTGAGGCAGATGTGTCTGACAGTGATTAGGGACTGGATGCTGCCCTTCCCGTACACCTGGCAGTGATCAGAGCCAAGGCCAAAGAACATAGTGTTTTTTGTGTGAAGATGTAAATGAGATTACTGATGGTAGTTGTAGAGCCGTTCCTATTTGAATCCCTTTGTCCTACTACTTTCTGTTTAACCTTGTACAATTTAAGTTTTTGTGACTAGATGCTAAAGATAGCAGTAATGTCTGCTTCATAGTGTTAGTGTAATGAGAATTAACTGAGTTAATATATTGAAAGTGTGTCTGGAATTTGGTTAATAAAAAATGCCAAATATTCATTGTTACTGCTATGGTGGTCATTCTTATTATTTTGCCTCAGGTGGCCAAGGAGTAGCAACCAGAGACCCTCATGTCCTTGAGTAACCAGAGTTAGGCCTTTCATCCAAGGTGGAGGCCCACTCAGTTCAAGCTGTGATATAAAGTGGTTATTTTATTTTAGTTTTTGTGTGTGTGTGTGTGTGTGTGTGTGTGGTAGGGGGAATGGGGATCAAAGCCAGGGCCTTGTGTATGCTAGGAGTACTCTACCACTGAGCCAAATTCCCAGCCCCTCAAGTGCTTTTTTTAGGCATAGACATCCCCTCCGAGTCGCCTCTTGGTAGCTTAAAAATTCTGTTTAAATAAATGTAACTCAATACCAACACTTCACTTTTACTTTCAAGTTACCCTTAATTTTTATATGTACTGTTTCTTAAACAAGACTCCTGAAATAGATATTGTTGTGTGATTTTTTGAGTGGAAGGACTGGAAGAGAGATCTCTTTAAAAAAAAATGAGAAAGGGGGCTGGGGATTTAGCTTAGCAAGCACAAGGCCCTGAGTTCAATCCTCAGCACCAAATGAATGAATGAATGAATGAATGAATGAGAAGGTTCTTCAGAAATCTCTACTACAATAAATGAGAAACTCAGAAAGGTCAAAGTAAATTTGACTGTGTTTTTTAAGTGGTGGGATGGGGAATAAACCCAGGAATTGAAATTGTGTGCTCTAACATGTACTTAGTTCCCTTGCTTTAAAAAGTAAATAACATTATTTTCAAATGAGTATAGGTTTTCCTGATGTAATTTCTCTCTGTAAACCAAGTATTAAGTTGGGCATGTAACACTAGCTTCCATTTAAAAAAAATTGCTTCCGTTTCTAAGTAAGGGTTCTGTTCTGAAATTGTATTGGACATAGTAAAGCAGATACTGCTGTGGTATCAATAAAATTGTTAGATCTTAAAATCAAGTTGAACCAAAATAGAGTAAAATACATAGTCATATGTATGTATAGTGGCTCAGGATAATGTCTGTGTCTGTGCAAATTAGCACAAGACTTTTTTCATTCAAGGCATAGATTATGTTTCCACAAATGAGGAAAAAATCTGTATTTACCCAGTAACAAAAATAACTACACAGAAACGCAAACTGTTGAGAACTAAATTGAAATTCTTAGAGTACACACTGAATGTTCAGCAGGTGCTTGTCAGGTTTACTTGGTTTCTCACAGTGTGTTGAGTCTACCTCCAGGCACTTTAGGAAGTTTCCTAAATTGAATTCTTTTTGTATTTGTGATGCTTAGAGAAATGGTCTGATCTGTTCAACCTCGTATCTGTTACTGGTAATTAATAATTACATAAAATAAAGTAAAATGTGAAGGTTAAGAGAGCTAGTTTTATAATAAATACTTCAATTTAAGAATTGCTTGTTTTCTAGATAATTTAATATCAACATGAAATTCCTTCATGACTTAAAAGGATTTTAATATGATTGTTCAATTATTTATCTCTCTCTATAAGCTTATACTATATTCCGATTTATGAAAATCAGAAGTTGGTTCAGCTTTCCATCGTATTTTTGAAATACTATGTAATGGAATCAAGGACACTTCATTGTTGATACAGAAAGTCAAGAAATGTCATTTTTGATTTTGTTTTGTTTTTTGTTTTGGTGCTGGGGATCGAACTCAGGGCCTTGTGCTTGCAAGGCAAGCACTCTAAGCACTGAGCTAAATCCCCAACCAAGAAATGTCATTTTGAGGAAGTCTTGTCACACAAAAATTTCTCCCAGTTTTATGATGATATTTTATGTAATGCTAGACATGGCTGAGTCTAAAAACAAGACTGATGTGCTCACTATATGCTAAATGCTATGTTAAATTATTTAAAATCACTATCCTATTTTCAAACCTCCCTGAGGAAACAGGCCCTGAGCATTTTTACACTCGCTGTGTTTAAAGTGCTCCAGGGGCCTGAGTAAATGTCAGAACTGTGTCCTGTTCAGGTCTTCTTTCTTTAAAGCTGAATTTCAGCAAGCTTCATAAGCATTTTTAGGTAAATCTTAAAATCCCAAATAAACAATTATAACATCTGTTATACAGCACAGTTTGTTTTCTCATTTGCAATAAGCTATAATTTGTACTATGTAATGTTTAAATATCTCCAGTCATCTGGAAGGTAAGTCCTTTAAATATCCAAGGTCATATTCTGCCAGTATTAAAATTAGCTTAATACTATCCTAATTTCTGCACCAAGCAGAGGCAGACAGACAGACAGACAATCACCTGAAGCAATCTTCTGAATATAAAGAGGGAAAGCCTATGAAGAGTCAAAACTTGGTGGAAGACTTTAATTTCCTAAGTTTCTGTAGGATCCAGGGCCTTCTGGATATGTATAGCTTTCCATTAAATGCATGTTGTGTTGTTTTACTTGAAGAAATCTTACGAAAGTATAACTCTTTCTCTTCCTTTGTCTCTCTCTTTCTCTCTGTCTCCTCCTTTCTCTTTCTTTTTTTGAGACAGGGTCTCACTGTGTAGTGTGGGCTGGCCTTAAACTCACTTTGTAGGTCAGGCTAGACTAGAACTCAGAGTGATCCTCCTGCTTCAGCTTCCCCAGTGCTGGGATTGCAGGTATTCACCTCCACACCTGGCTCTGCTCTTTCTTTTTTAAGCAGCAGCTTTGTTAAAGTATCACTGCCATGCTGTTAAGGTGTGGATGTTCTCCCAGGGTTCTTCTTGTAGAAGTGTCCTCCCTAGTGTGGAGATGGTGAGGTGCTGGGGCCTGTAGAAGGTGGGCCCTAGCAGGAGTTGGTTAGGTCGCTGAGGGCCTTACCCTGGGAAGAGATGAATGCAATTCTCACTGGACCCCAGGTAGTTCCCATGGGAGCAGATTGTTACAAAAAAGAGCAAGCTTGGCTTCTGAGATTCATGTCTTGATATGTGATTTCTCCTTCTTACACATGTTCCTGACTTGATACCATCAGTCAGGCTGTGGCTTAGCCAGAGAGGAACAGACCCTGACACTATGCTTTTGAGTCCCCAGACCTGTGAGCTAAGTAAGCCTCTTTATACGTTGCTCAGCCCCAAGTGTTTTGTTGTAGCGTCAGAAAATGGACTAAGACAAATGTCATAAATTTAGTTAGTTACTACTTTAGTGGGACTCCAACCCAGGGCCTTTGCACTGATCTATATCCCTAGCCCTTATTTTAGTTACTATTTTGGGACAGGTCCTCACTGAGTTGTCTAGGCTGGGCTCAAACCTGTGATCCTCCTTCTTCAGTGCTGGGTTACAGGGTACGCCACTGTGCTGGGCTTGAAATTCACTCACGTCTACAGTTTAATAATTCTTAGTAAGTTTTTATAGTTGTATAATTATAATTTAATCACCACAGTCTAATCTCAGAACATTTTCATCATCTTGAAAAGAACCCTCATATTGACTTACTGCCACTCCTCATCTCCATCTCACCAAGCACTCCGTACTCGCTTTTTGCCTGCGGAGTTCCTCCGCTGCATTTCCTGTCATTTGTGAAACAGTGCATCCCACGTGAAGGATGAAGCTTCTTACTTAGCTTGATGTTTTCAGTACTTCATTCCTTTGTGGCCGAGTAGAATCTCTTTGCACACGTGGTCCACATTTTACTTAGCCATTCGCAATTGATGGACACCATTTCTGCTTTTCAGCTATTAGGAGCAAGGCTGGCGTACATGCTCCTGAGCGGCCCTTTGTACTGAAGTGGCTGCTTCCTTACAGTCCCACAGGAACCAAATGTGTATTGGTGTGTTTCTCCACATTCTCAGCACTCCTTGTCTGCTTTTGGAATTGTAGCCATTCTACATACCAAAGGAGGGGCATCTCTGTTTTTAATTTGTGTAGTTATTTCTTTTAATTGATTATTTTAGGTATTATAATTTTAGTTCGAAATTTTTAACAGCCCTGGGAGAGATTTTTCACCTGGCTAATGTTTGCTGTGCTGCTTTCTGGTTGCCCTGAAGATTATGACTTCATCCTGTCAGGTCTGAGAAATAGTTTTTGAGTTGTGGTTTAAAATTTAGGGGGTTTGGGATTTAGCTTGGTGGTAGAGGGCTTGCCTAGTAAGCACAAGGCCTGAGTTCAATCCCTAGCACCCCCCCCCCCGCCTTAGGTCTTTTTGGGTAAAATTGATAAAGGTTACTTGTCACAAAAGCAATAACCCATCTAAATTAATTGATGTATTACTGAACTTTTCTTTTTTTAGCACTGGACTAGTTGAATTGTAGAGTTTTTTCCATGGTATTGCCTATTATTGCCCCAGTGTTCTGAAAATGTGATGATAATTGATAAAGTACTCGTAAGTGATTTTTTTCTTCTTGGTATATCAGAGCGAAAAAAAAATCCGATAGGTATCATTGAACTACAAATATGTGACAGCTTCCATTTTT
>PVJO010015807.1:0-43785 GCA_004026905.1 Hystrix cristata | reverse complement strand
AAAAAAAATCAAAAGAGGAGACAAACAATAACCAAACACTCTAAGTGAATTATCCATGCTACCTACTGAGAACCAGAAGTCATGCTTTTGAATATTCACACAGCGATGGCAACATGCTAGCACAAGACAAGAGTCTTCCTCATCCAGGTCAATATTTCTAAACAAATGTCCTGTTATTGGGAAGTAAAATTTCCATCAGTAAGAACAAACTACCACATAGAGCAGGTATGTCCAATTTGCAACCTGCAGGCCTCAAAGCCCTGAACATCTGTCTGGTACAGTGGTCCCACAAGACAGTGAACTTTTAACATTACCATGTGACTTTTAGACATTTTTCATGATTTTCTTGTGCAGTGCCTGACTGAAGACTGCTAGGCCGCGATGGAAGTCATGTAGTGGAGGGTGCGGTGCTCACTCTGCCTTTCTGCCTTCTGTGCCTGCCAAACACAGTCAGTGAAATCAAAACCTGCAGTTAAGTATATTATGACAGCTTGTGCTACTCGGCAAGCTAAAGGCAGTGGCTACCAATACTAAATAGGAAAAAAAATTACTAAATAGCATTTCAACTTGAGGCAGGAAAGCCCCAGGGCCCAGAGGCTCTAGATTCTGCCCAGGAGTCAGAAACTCCTTCCCTAGCTCTTTGCAAATGGTAATGAGGCAGGTAATGGCTGGCCCAACCTGTCCCTAATCACAGGCTTTCGGAATCAACCCTCCTCCCTCGCATCCTGTACCCATCGCCTTTGTGCTTCTCACAGGTAATGCAGAAGTGCACCTGTGCGTGTTTAGGAGCCATTCATATGGAAGCTTTTAAATCCTTTCCTTATGGGGGAATGAGGAGAACTAGCGAAATGGGATGTTGTAAAATCTTATAAAAACCTTGAAATTGCTTTGTTAGGGGGGAGGGGGGAGGGTCTTGCAATGGGAACCCTCCTGTGTCCGTCCATGTGAATAAACCCGAGTTCTCCAATTCTCTGAGTGGCGTTTGGCTTCTCCACAGTCAATTTCCTGCAAGAAACCTAGTACACATGTGTTCCTGTGAAAATGAGCCTCTACTGTTGTTAGGCAGACATGTAAGTTTACTTATTTAAGTAGCAAATTTGGACTCATACTATTTTGTAAAGTACTTTAATAAATTAAATAAGTTAAAATATTATATAAATAAATGATATTATATATTTAATGTGTGGTTTACTTAATCTTCATTCACTGTAGCCCAGGCTGGCCAAAATGTTGGGTTCCCCTGATATAGAGGTTTATGTCTTTTGTTTTAAAACTATATGGCTAACGTTATGGTCAAATGAATTCCGTGTTATTCACAATTATTGTATAACCCAGACAAGGCTACACCAGCTCTTTGTGCCATAACCCAGCTTGTACTATCCTTTTAATCTTTGGAAATCAGAACTACATTTTATATCTCTGGTACTCCAGAGTCTTTATATTACCCATGTTCCCTCAGTGCTTGTCATTTGCAGATATTGTTCTATGAATTCTTTCATTAATAATTGTGAAAGCCCACGTGAAACAGAGACACAAGTTTAGTAAAAGATTCTCTTCTCTTGAATATGTGTGATGCGTTGTTCCTATTAATCACTTCTCTGCAGTAGAGAAAAGATTCTCTTGGGAATAAAAGTAAAATATGAATTAAAGAAAGGATGTTACATTTTAAGATATGCCTACTATAATATCAGATCATTGATTTATTTAATTTCATTTGACACTATAGTTATGAAATGATATACATAATTACGGTGCATATACAGGGAAAATAATTCAGATATATCTCAGGTCTATGAAATGAGCAACTAAAAGAGCTAAATGTCAAATGTAAGCCTCCCAAAACTCCAAAGTACTTCTACTTTCTATTATACTTTGGAACTCTCTTTGAACCACTTAACAGCATAATATAACAGGAACGAGTTACAGAATTTTGGTTTGGTTTTAAGGAAAATTAAAGATACTATAAATAATATACTAGAATTTTCCACATCTCAGTTCATGATGTCCAATTAATAGTTACACAACTCTATACTATACAAGTATAAAGTATACTTGTATTTTGTGTATAACTTGTTTTTAAAGTAATTGGAGCTCATTATAGAGGGCTCTATATACTCTCATTGATATTTTCAAGTAAACTACTTTCCATTTTTAATTAGTTTTGATCCAACTTTCTTTCAGTCTATTGTGATCCACTGATGTGTTTGACTAAAGATTCATAGAAATAGTCTTTGATCACTCCCAAACAAATTTGAATCTCTTTACAGCAATTAGAACTAATCTATTCACTCAGGATTCCTTTGGAATGGAAAAATATGAACACTGATTGGAATTTCAAAGGGTGCTTCACTTAGACTCATAGCCATTGAGATTAAAACTTACAGTGTTGAGCCCATAGAGATTTTCTTTTATGGGGACTGTCCCTGAAAGATAAACTACCTTTTATGATAAAGCTGATACCTTTTATTTTACTGAACCTTATTCTTGTAGGTGTAATGTTGCACCTATAAGATTCTAACTTTAGCTCTGCCATCACCTCATTAAGATCATTAATAGGTTCTTACATAAAAATCTATGCAATAAATATATTATTACATTACATATTCATATCAAAGGTAAAAAACTAAATGGAATTATAGATTAACTAAGTTCATTTGGTAAATCCAACTTGATTCACTTTTAGAACATCAACTAATGTAAATAATTCTTGATCTGAGACACTGATGAAGGATTTTTCTCTTCTTTAATTGGATTTGCTCCATGAATAATATCATCCATGTTGGTGACTTCTCAAACACATATCTTCAGGCCTGGTCCTGTTTCTACAACTTACTTGATATTTCCATTCAAATGTCTGCTTGGTGTTTCAGACAGAACATGGGCAAAGCACAACTTTTGACTTTCACCACAACCCTCGCCACTTCTTTCAGTCTCCTCTAATTTTGTAACTATAATCGCTGTGTGTCCTGTTTCTCTTGTTGAAAACTGAGAATCATTGATTCTTCTCTCCTTTCTCACCTCCACATCTAATCACCAGCAGGTGTATTTGAGCTATAGCTCTAAAGGCCCTGCATTTATTTTTCTTTATCTCCTTTGCTATCACCCTAAGCCATTTCATCATTATCTCTCACCTTGACAAGTGAAGAAGTTTGTTCATTGCTCAGCTTACTCCTAGTTACCATCTCTAACTACAGTCCGGAATTCAAACAACATCTGTAAGTATAGAATCCATGAGAAATGTAGGAAAGTATAAATCAATCTTTCAACAAATGGTGATGGGACTGTCTATAGGCGAAAACGACAAAAAACTTTAACCTTAGCTTCACATCGTACGTAAAAACAACTCAAGACATACTATGGACTTAAATATAAGAGGTAAAACTATAAGGCTTTTAGGTAACAAGTGTTAGAGTGGATGTGGGGAAAAGAGAATTCTTATGCACTATTGTTGAGAATTTAAATTAGTACAGCTATTATGGAAAACAGAATATTACTCAAAAATAAAGAACATAATAACCATATTTCTGCAGTTTGGGTGTAGATTGAGTGTCCCCATTTTGATGGAAGGCCTACCGCCCAGGGTGGTGGTATTGGGATGAGGTGGAAGCTTTGGGAAGTAAGGCTCAGTGGGAAATCTTTTGGTCATTGTGTGCTTGCCCTTGGAGGGCAGCGTACCTGAGAGTCCTTGGTAGTTCCCATTAGAGCGTTGTTATAATATTTTGAGTTTGCTCCACCCACCACTCTGCTTCTTGTTCAAGGTATTTATGGGCTACACCCTGGACCATTTGCCATGAAATCGTCACCAGAATTGAGCTGATCAATGCAGATACCATGCTCCAAAACTATGAACTAAATAAATCTCTTCTTCATAAGTAGAATGTATCAGTGTTTTATTGTAGGGATGAAAATCTGACTGTGGTCCATCTATCCCACTTTTGAGTACAGTGGACCCTCAAAATTCACAGGGTTCATGTTCCTAGAGCACCCATGAGTTGTGAAAAACCACGAGTTTCAGGTATGGTCAGAAAAATGCCTGCAAATGCCCATTTTCATAGTTTAAACCCTAAAAATGCTATGTCTCCCACAGTTATGTAATTTAATTTAATAAAATACTGTACTAATAAAGCTTAGAAGGTGCAGGGTGTTTTGGCTGCATCTTAGGGATCTTAGAGCTATAAGAAGAACAAAACCAAGAATACTGGAGATAGTTACACGCTGTGCAGCAACCTGCTGTGATGTGGGGATGCTGGTGCAGCTGCCCGAGATGTGGTTACAGGGCAGCAGCCAATCGGCAGCAAGGAGAACTGAATAACGCTCTCGGATTGGCTACTTGCAGACCTCCTGCCAAAAAAAAAAAAATTGCGGAGTATATTTGGGTTTCTGCGGAATTGCAGGGGTTTCTGCAAATGGTTATTAGTTAGGTTCTAAGGAAAAAATTGCAAATGACTGAGGCAGCGAACTCTGAACCATGACTTTGCGGGGATAGACTATATTTAACCAAAAACTTGCAGTCAGTATTTCATCAAAGAAGTGTTGCAGCACTATTCATAACAGTGAACTTATGGGATCCACTTAAATGTCTATCATCAGATGAATGGATAAAGAAAATGAGTTACATGTACACAGTAGAATACTATGCAGCCTTTAGAAAGAAAAAAATTTTTCATTTGTGATAACATGAATGGAAATGTAGAACATCATGCTAGGTGACACAAGTGAGGTACAGAAAAGATGAGTACATGATCTCCCTCAAATAGGGAACCTAAAACAATCATGTTCATAGAAGCAGAAAGTAGAATGATAGTCAAAGAAGCTGCAGGGAGAAATGAAGAATAGAGAGATTATTGTCAAAAGACACAAAGCCTCAGTCTCAGGAGGAAAAAGGTTTGAGTTTGAGATCTACTGTAGTGTGGTCAGTATTGCTAAGAATAGTGTATTGTACATTTTAAAATCACTAAGTAAATTTCAAATGTTTTCACCTCAAAAAGTGTAAGTATTTGTGTGACGGATGTGTTAGTTTAATTTCTTCACATTGTAAAGTAATTTGTAATTATAATCTGTAAATTATATCACATTTTACATCATAAATATGTACAAACATAATTGTCAAATTACAATAAAATAAAAGAACAATTGGACCAAAGAAGAAGAAAGAAGAGAGGAAGAAAGAAGAGAGGAAGAAAGAAAAGAAGGAAGAAAAAGAAAAGCTTGAAGGCAAATAAGCAAGTAGGGAAATCAGGTGAAACAGCACCTGTTTGAATAGTTGAATCAATAGCCTGTAGGCTATATGTTAAATCTTTTATTGTTGCAAACACCAAAGGGCAAACTGGAGACTGACATGTAATCAGCGAAGTGAATATATATAATAGCAGGCAGCACAGAGCAAAACTGAGACAGAAGGCAGCGTTGCCTTGTTCAATTTAGGGATATACTCACTAATGTTTATGATTAGGTAGATCGATGAGTGGATACATCCCTGTAGGTGGAATGCAGAAGAAATTCTAATTGTATAATTACTACCTTCAAGATCTGAAAGGAGAGAGAGGATGGAACGTCATCTCTTACCACACCGTATCTCTGCCACCTCGTCTCAGAATTGTCAGGGTTCTCTCCATCCGAATGAAGACAAAGTAGGCCTACAGATTGTGAAGAGTCTCTATCAAAACAAAATACATCTGACAAAACCTCACAAGTTCAGAGGAGAATAAAACACTTGAGAACATAAGAGAGTTTTATAAGTGATATGGGGCCAGATTCCTGGAATGCAAAAATCCTAATGGTTCTTTTCACAGAATCACGGAAATGAGCTCGGGGCAGAGAAATGTTCACTGTATGACGGCCGGTAGAAAGTCTGTACTCAATGCCTGACAGAAATTCTGCCTTGTTTACCATCGTCACTGTCAGCACAAAGCCTGACAGAGCAGCCTGAGATTTGCAGCAAGGTGTGCAGTAGAGCATCCAAGCTGGTATGACGACCGTCCTGCCCTCTACTGCCAGGTCTGCCTGCAGCTTTGCCTAGAATTCACGGCAAAGCGGCCTGAAAATCATGTCTCCATATGCCGTGGTTGCTGGAATTATTCCTCTGACAGATTCTCTTGTCATTTCTCATATGTAGAAACTCATTAGACACCTAGAGGAAGAACATATGGAGGGGAACAATGATGCTACTGGTAGAAAAAGCTGTATAATAGAATATTTATATTGTAAAAGGTCTTGCTGTAAGCAGCTTACTAAAAATAGCAATGGCTGACTTTTCATGCAGTTAAGTACTGACATAATTCTTACTGTCTTAGGCACAAACACAAATATCGTTCTCTAGTGGAAAACAAAATTATTACTGTAGTGGACTTATTGTGGTCAACTTGAGCAGGACACCCAGCTGGACCGAGTTGGTGTGGTTCTGGGTCTACAGGATCCACCTGAGGATTGTTGCTGATACAACATAAAGAAGAACGAGAGCAGAAGATGGGGGCCGGCTGTTTCCCAGGAGAAGCTCCACTGTGGCTGGTTCTCCTGAAGGGAACTCGGCTATTCTTCTGGCAGAAAGGGGCTCAGGGCCTAGCTGCTGTTGAGGTTGGCTGCTGTACTTCAGGGGAGCTCCGGTCTTCATCTCCACTGTGAGCATCATATCCTGGTCCCAGTATAGATTTCTTCAGCCTTTTAGTGCAGGCACAGACTTACATGGGGCAGTGCTATGGGCTCCCGGCCCTCGCTTGAATCTTTCTGGTTTCCAGTGCATAGATAGATGCTCTGTACTCTTCCTGCATTTGGTTTGTGCATGGGTGAATGTTGTAATGTGTAAATGTCCTGTATTAAATCTGCTGTCTTGCAAACCATTGACTCTAGAAAGATAATTAATACAACTAGCTTCCAGGCCAGAGGTGTTGTCTTTTCTATGTGGTTTTTTTTTTTTAATATTGAATGTTTAGTTAATCCATTTCAGGAATTTTGATTTCTCTGCAGAAGAAAGGATGCTTCTGAGTTTCTTGCAGCTGTGACCTCACTTACTTTAAAAAGGCAGGTAGTTTTGCTTAGTAGTTCAGTACTTGGAATCTGTAATTAGAAAGACTTGGGTCCCAGTTTAGACACGCTGCTTAGCATAAATTGGTTATAGTCTCTTAAGTCCCAATTTCCTTATCTCTAAAATAAGGGCAATAGCATCTAACTTGGCCCTGGTGAGAATTTAGTAAAATAATTAAAATCAAGGAAATTCCAGCAGGTAAGTTGTTACCATCTTTATTATTATTAGGCAATTTTCCAGGCAATAATGCATGTATTAAAATACTTTTATTCCACTAGGTTATAGGTAAAAGGCATTCAGATAATAAAGCCAGTAATTTCTTCATCAGAGTGAAATTAACTAGAGTGAACAAATACATATTCAGATTAAAATCAGCTAAACTAAAAGTGTTGAAATGTAATTTTCTGTTTTCTTGTTGCTGAGAGTTGACTGTAACATTCGAAAGTGATACTTGTATATACCTGTCATTTACTTATATGTGCGAATCATGATTCCTATCTGCTCTTCTAGCTGGAGACATTTGTTTTTGGAGTAACTTGTCATTTTGGTAGTCAGGTTTCACAGTGGTGCGGTGGGTGAGCAAGGCCTATTGTGCTGTGTGACACAAGATCACATCAAATTTTTGCAGTTCATGAGTTCTGTTATTTAAAGCTCTTGGTTCTCCCTCAGTCAGTAATGCTAACGGAAAGTTTTTCATAAGAACAATAATTTCAGTTGAGACAGGATGACAGGGAAAATTGTTTTGAAAACTAAGTGTTCATATGGACCTTTTATGATAGATAATATTAAAATTCCAAGAACACTGTCTTCTTTGAGCTCATGCAGAATTCTCCCAGGTTCCCAGTAATTTGGATAGCAGGTTTATTTCCTTTTTAAGAGACTCTATCTTCAGGAACTTGACAAAAGAAGAAAATTGGAAATTATGGATTCAGTATTATAAATGTAAGCTTAGATATGGATGTGAAAAACAGGTTCTCAAGATTCTACGGTCTTATTAGATTTATCCCATTCTGATAAAAACCCATTTATCAAAAGCAGTTCCAGAGCCAGAATCCATTTCCACTCTTTCAAAATTTTGCAGGAAAAGGCTGTAAGAAATTATAGCAGAAGACAAAATTCACTCCATTTTGTTCCCTGTTCAGCAGGTTGAAAGAACAATTACTTCTGGTATCTTGCTATACGGAGGGTGTTGATAAATTGAGGAAGCTAGATTTTTCAATTTGTCAATTCGGTCTATAGAAAAGGTACATATTTTCATAGCCTTCAGTGTTAACATAGAGTTTTAAATCAATCCAGTAGTGGACTGATAGTCGTGATAAATGCTATTTAGAGACAAGGTGACTGGCTTCATCAGGGATCACGAGCCTGGAGACAAGATGCCATCTGAAGGGAGATGGTTAATCAGTCAGGAGTGACTTTATTTGTGCCCGCTAAGTGAAATATAGAATTGACTTAATTATTCAGAGAGTTTAACCTAAGAAGGAGCCTATTGTGTCTTTTGCTTCTCAAGTATAAATCAGCCTGGCAGATACAATGCAATAATTATGCAGACTATCAGAAACACTGAGCACTGTTTGCCTGAGAATGAAGGAATTTGTAATTTTGTAATATTCAGGTCAAACAATGCTGAAGGCTGAGTTTTACGTTAAATACCTTTTTCTATAAAAGGGTGGTTGTACTTTAAATTTATAGCATTGCTTATGGAAGCAAAAAGGATAATGCAGAGGAAAGAAATGTCAGGCTATCTATTGGCTCTATTATATTATAGCAGCATATAGCTGTTTTATGGATTTATTATAATAGTTTTAAAAGGTCATTTAAATATGAAGACAATTGTAAGGCTTGGCCCTTTAAGAATTTGCTTTCAGCAAAATGAGTCAAGTCTTGCTTAATGGCTCTTCCAGGGCCAAGCCTAGGCCTCTAGCTAGAGCCACACAGATTTAATGCTTTTTGCCCTTTTGTGGGTGTATCTGACCTTCTAGTTTGAGGCAAGAACCCCATTTCAGTCTGAAATCAGCCCTGCTGGTGGACTGCTCAGGTGTATAGGTCTTTTGTAGGGTAAAATTAGGCAAAAAAAAATATATATATATACTTCATTTTCTCAAAATTCCTGATTTCAAAAAGCTTTTCTCTATATTTTCATAAGTGTACTTATGTAGCCTTATGTTCAGTTTTGTTAAATTAAATCAGCACTGATACATGGTAAGTAAATGTTCAAAGTTCTAAAACTGAGAAATATCTATAGAACACCAAAGAAATCTAAACATTTTATTTCCTGATGTTTCAGGTGGTAGATTTTTCAGGATTTTCACTACTACAGCAAGAGCTAATGGTATTAACTTTTGTTTGCACCCTGCTTTGCGTAAAAGAAAATAATCATAAGACCAAGTGGAAAGATGTTTCAAAACAGAAAAATAACCCTGAAACCTGACATGTGAACGTTTATGAATGTGTGTGTATGTGTGAGTGAAATTGGAGAGAAACGATAAACATCCTGTTACAGTCTGTTATCTCTGTTGTAGAGCTCAGTGCGGGAAAGGAAGTCCACGTCGAATGATCAGTTATTACTAGAAAGTCCAGTGAGACCTGAGCATTCACTGCTGTGTCACCTTTGAGCAAGTTCCCTGGTTGAATCAGTGTGCAGGATTTTACACATTCCCAGTTGGCCTGGAACCTGGATTCACTTGGAGTATTTGTATTTTTAGGGTTTTCTAGAGGAACAGAATCAATAGAAAATACATGCACAATTGTGCAGGAGGATTTATTAGGTAGACTCACAGGATCAGAGGTAGGCGGGTTCACAGTGGCCAAGGGCATCTGCTTGCAAGAGAGCCAAAGGGTCTAGTAGCTTCTCTGTCAGCAGGTTGGCAGTTTTAGAACAGCAACAATCAAAGATGCATCCCCAGTCCAAGCGCAAAGGCCTAGAGACTGACTGGAGGGTTGCTGGTGTGAAGACTGGAACCTTTTAAAAAGGGCACACTTCCTCCGCTTTCCCTTTTGATTCTGCTCGGCTACAAGCCTGTCATTTGGTGCTTCCCACAGCTGAAGTAGGTAAAACTATTAATAACAACGCTCAAGGATGGGTCTATGTTAGTGATGACAAAAGCAATTTAATAAAATTATATATTGAATTTGCAGAAAATCTTGCTTCGGTGATTTTCATACTAAGGTGGTATGCTTATTTTTCTAAATTTTATATGACTTTTATTTTTTTCTAATATTCGTTTTAGGTAGTTTAACTCAGATACACTCGATTCATATTGCTTAATTTAACTAAGTGTCTAACATCTCTTATGGCATTTTAAACAATAAATAAACAACTAAACAAAGCCTACAGCCTTAAACATTTCTAGAATTTGTCATAAAGATCAATAGTAATCACTTCACTTTTTTAAATATTAGGGACCTTCTTTTGTAAAAGACTCAATAGTGACATCAGTAATCTGCATAATTCCTACATAAACTATGGTTTACTCTTCTTCTTTATTTTCCAAAGAATATATATTTTATTTTAATAGCTAAAAATATTAAACGTTCCAAAGAGAATTTCTTGGAATTGTCTCAAAGCTGGAATGTTATTTAAATATATTTTGTTTGGTGAATAGATATAAACTCACTCAACTCATTCACAATAAAAGCTCCTGTGCCTTAAGCTGCTTTTCCCGGCTCTAAGACAGTCAAGGTGACTTCTATTTCTGTCCAATTGCTCAGCTTTGCCATCATTTAACTATTACAGTGATGGAAGGCTCGCACTGCACTTATTTATGAAGGGTGACATTTTAGGGGAGAAAAATCTCCCCACCAAGTGATGAAGGAAATGTTACATTAATGGATATAATGAAATAAAAGAAGCCATGAAAGAGTGAAATGAACAGATTCCTTTTTGAGGAATGATTTGAACGTCACAAAATTTTATTTATTCCTAATTCAGTGTAAATCTTTACCAGTGAGTTTTTGTGCTTAGTTTGTCCACCATTTTGTCTGAGAGGTGCTCTAATTTTTACTTTGTAAACTTGTGACATTTTCCTCATGCCCTTGAAAATAAGCAAGTAATGGAGCCTTTTAGATCTGTTTTTGCATGGCGTTTAACTTGAAATACAATAGAGCTAAAGATGACATTTGGAATGGTCTAATATATTTTGTTAAATGGCATTTTCAATAAGCTCTGTAAGCTTCATTACGAGTTTCCCAAGCATAGTGAGTCTCAGATGTTTTGACCATCAGTCACCACTGAAACATATAGGAAAACATAATCTTAAAATGCTTTGGAAGTGTACATATTTACAACCAATTTAAACAGTAATGAAAGACACTGAAGATTGCAGACCTGGAAAGAGACCACAGCAGTATTGTGCAATAATTCATAAAATGGCCAGCATTATTCTAAACCCACAGTCAATCAATGGTAGCAATCAAGTGCTTACTGACAGCTTACCATGGGCCAGGCACTGTACAGAGTACTTTCTATAGATCCTCTCTTCTAATCCTCAATCCATTCCCTAAAATAAACAGAATATCCCTCTTAAGGATGAGGAGACTGAGCCCTAAAAGGTCTAAGGACTGTAACTTGGCTAGATGCAAAACTAGCAAGCAGTGGGCTGCAAAACCTGCTTGTTGAGCAAGGTTAAGGACCTCATGATTTTGATACACTGTTTTCCTTACTGGGTTTTGCTTCACATAAGGAATACTGGTATGCTACAAAGCATGTACTTCATAGGTGTGAAGAAGCAGTTTCTTATCAGTAGAATGAGCTTACAACCCTAAGAAATACTGATAGAATTTTCTTTTAAAATAGTGTGAACCTATTTCTATGCAACTTTCTAAAGATGCTACCACTACCCAGGCTTGGCAGAAGGATGGAATCTTTCTCCTTTTGACAATATTCTTGTTATTTGGATGTTGTTGACAGCAATGCAACGGGTAGGGCAGGGGGAGCATTTGTATTCTATGACTGTCAAATGACCTAGATAACCAGGTAAATGTACTCTTTGAACTCTGGATAAATTGCTCTAGGATTAGAGGCATATTCATTCTTGTTCCTATATCAGAAATTCTTCTCACAGTTGCCAGAAAGCCCTCCTCCCACATTTTTGACAGTGAAAGTAAATGGATCAGAGTTATGGAGCAGTTGAGAGTCTGACCTTCAAGTAGTTGTACATCACTAAACACTGATTCCCATAACATGTTGGACTGCTTTGCTTGAGGAGAGGAAGACTTTTAGAATAACATGGTTAGGGATCATTGAAAAACATCTCCCTGTGCATATTGGAGGTCAGGAAGTTTGCCCCCAGTGCAACCTACAGTACGCTTTATTCATTTTTTTTTTAACTTGGTAGATTTCTCAATAATGTCTTACATGCACATGTGGGTTCAAGCATATACATGTATATACTACTTATCTGTCATTGCTTACTATGTATAGAGGGAATAGGTATCAATAGAGAAAATCGAGATGGGGATAAATGGATGTTAATTCTTGGAAAACTGAAGATCTAGTGAAATACTTGTTAGGTATGATTAAAGATGAATGTTGCTGCTTTCCAGTTCTCACTCGCATCACTTTAACCTCTGTATTTAAGTCCACACAGATCAATTAGCTTTTCTCAAAAACAGTCTAGTGGATCTTAAAACTCAGGACATTGTAAAATACAATGAAAAATGGTTAATGAAGAGTCATTACAACAGTTAGATCAAGTGAATCACACAGTATTTATAAAACTATTCATAAATGGCAATCGTTCACCCAGTCATCCATCTCTTTCAAACCAAACATAAAATTTATTTCTTTTTCACCTGCAGCTCTGCTATTAAATCTAATTTGGCTAACTGTCCACAAATTTCCCTCTCCACTACTTCCAGCAGAATGCGAGCAAAAGGAGAAAGCCCTTTGGATTGTGTTGTTTTCATGCCCTTTCCCTTCTTACTACTTACTCCGGTTGCAGCGTCTCACTCTCACCATGCTCCTGATGATGGACAATGCCCAGGGAAAGGCAGAACTATCCTTTTAGCCTAGACCCCTGACGGCTTGAAGGAGAGGCCCTTGTCCACCAATCTTAGACTACTGTGGGAGAGAAGTAAACTTCCATCTTATTTAAACTGCCATTTTTGGGGCTCTAGAATAGCAATTTGATATACCTTCTAATCTGGGAAACAGGAAATCCAGTTAGACCACACACGTTAAATGTCTCTGTCCTTTTCCTGCCTGTATAATGTGGAGTTTGTTGTCTTCTAATGTTCCTTTCTGTTACTAGCAAGTCTGCTCACCATACTGATGTGATCATTTGCTCCCGTCAGTCTTGCTTTCCAAGGTTGAGATGAGTCTTATGTTCTCTGTTTATAAATGTACACAAGCCAGCATTTAGGGCATTGAGTGCGTTTCTGTCAACTATATTTAAGTAGCATGAGGCTCTATTTTCCTGCTTGCAACTACAGATTCATGTGCTATGTGAGGTAAGATAACTCCATTCTCCTTATATCCTCATTTACTTTCCTGAAACAAAAAACCACTTGCCTTTTCTCTCTGCTTTGGTAGGAATTGACATGTGAGAAAAACAGGATTCTGTGGCTACTCTGGCTTAATATTGGTTGTGAACCAATAAAAAGTTCCACTGAGTCTTGTGAAAAACATTATCCCATCATTACTCATAATTCATACCATTTTTACTTTCTTTGGTATACTATTACATTTCCTATCTAATGAGCTTGTGGGATGCACTTTTATAGATATATTGGTTTTCATTCCTTTAAAGTTTTCTCCAAGCTGTCATTTGCCTGTATCTTAGGAAAAATAAGCCTATATGACACTCAAAAAGTGGCATTTTATATTTGATTAGTGTGTGATTATTTTGCCAAAATAATGCCAAAATGGAATATTTTCATAAAATTTATGATGGCAAAAAAATAAAAGGTAGGTCTCACTGTGATTATCGTAGCATATCAGAAATATTTTTATATTCTTAAACCTCAGAGGAGATACTTTTTTGGGGACAATGACATTTTTCAGTTTCTCAGGAAGTAGGTACATGCACATAGAAATAGTCAAAGATGCGCACTGCCGGCCCCATTCAGGAGCATCTATGGTCCTAATAAGAATCATTCAGAGATGAGTGATAAGAACGTTAAAAACAGCATTTCAGTCTTGAATGTAACAGGGAAATTATAAAATTCTGCTATGCTAAAAAACTGGGGAATTTGGGCAAGATGTGGTGAGAATCTTAAATAAAACTTGGTACTTGCGGCTTTCTTGCTCTGGTATTATTAGACGTGATACCCACGTGCCAGCATCAGTAAGTGTGTATAAAACACCTGATAGAGCCTTGACACTGTGCTGAGTACAATACAGAGTGAGCTGAAGATGCATCTGAAGCTTTCACAGCCTTAGAGGAATTTTTATGGTCTGAGATTTGCTTAAATCTGTGTTTCTTGTCTCCACTCAATTTACCTTCATATTTCATTCTTCTGTTTGATTTCTACTTCTAACAGTAATCTCCCCAAAGACCTCTGTGTGGCTTTTTCAGGACTAAATGGAAAATAACAACTAAAGGGAAAATATTAAATCAGTATATTAATTAAAACTGCACTTGGGCGTGGTGACCCAAGCCTGTAATCCCAGCACTCGGGAGGCTGAGGCAGGAGGATCGTTATGAGCTCGAGGCCAGCCTGGGCTACATAGTGAGTTTGAGGCCAGCCCGAACTACATAGTGAGACCCTGTCTCAAAAAAAAAAAAAAACCAAAAAAGAACGTTATAGGACAGAAATCAGAATCGTGGGCAAATTACAATCATGTGTAAAAGAGCATTACCATAGTGTGTCTCGAAATATTATAGAACAACTAAAGTTGCTGTCTCCTGGGATGTCTGAATATGTACTTAGTACGGGGAATGACAGAAACAGTGTATGGTTTCAAACAGAAAAAAAAAAGAAAGAAAGAAAGTTAAATTGACCAAGATACATCATGTATAGGTACAGAATTAATGTAATGAATGTGACCATTGTATGTAGAATGTACCAATACATGTTCTTGGTTTAAAATAAAATAAAAAAAAAAGAAAGTTAAATTGAGGCCAGCGTTGATGACATTTGCAAGAAGATCAGGTATATGGCTCTAATTCTGTGCTCAAACAAGTGCAGTTTTGAAACTATCCTATGGTTCATTTCCATATGAAATAGACAAAAACTACTGCCTACTGTAAAAGGAGGTATGGTTCATGTCACCAGGACCCCCTCCAAGGCAGCTGCTCCTGTGGGACGGACTGTCATTACAGAACAATTTGTAGGAGCCTGAATAGTGCTCTCTGCTCCTACAAAGTGAGTGTTACAGAATGTAAAGGGCTGTAATTGTGTGCTGTTCATTATATAATCACTGGGAGCCAAAAGTAAATGTTTTAGGAAAAGGAGCCTTTCTCCCTTGCAGAGGTTAAAGACTTTATATACCTGTGTGTGGTCATGGGTGTCTACAGTTAACTCGAAGGAAGAGTAACATAAGTGAAAGTTTGTAATTGATTATTTAAGCAGAGACCATCAGAACTCTGAGAAAGACGGGAAGCTCAAATGCCAATCACAAATGTCACTTACAAATAACGCAATTCAATTAAGCTACACTTCACTTGAACAGAAAGGATTTTTGTAAATTTATTTGTGATTTAAAAATAAGAATAAAACGTTTTTGGTCAGACATTTTTGCATAGGTTAAATTGGAGAACAAAGTCATTTTTAAAGTGCCTATTTTCTTCACTTATGTTCCCTGTAAGTCCATGTCTGCACTAAAGGGCTGAAGGAATCTATACTGGAGCTGCAGTACAAGTCTCAAGGTGGAGATGAAGACCAGAGCTCCCCCAAAGCAAACAGCGGCCATCCCCAATGACAGCAAGGCCCTGAGCTCCTTCTTTGACGAGAACGGTTGAGTTCACTTCAGGGAAACCAGCCACAACAGAGCTTCTTCTGGGAAACAGCTGGGTGCTCTCTTCTGCTCCCGTTCTCCTTCATGTAGGGTTGGCGACACTCCTCAGGTGGACCCTCTACACCCAGAACCTCACCAACTCATTCCAACTGGCCGTCCTGCTCAAGTTGACCACAATAAGTCCACCACGGTAGTGATGATACAAGTGTCAAGTACCATGAGGTGATAATGTGTGCTGAGAAAGAGTGGTCATACACTTAACTCCTAAATTTACTTGAAATGTACATCGTCATCATCTCTTATTTGCAAAAAATATGTCCCAAGACCCCCAGAGTATACTTCAAAATGAGATAGTATCAACTATATATACCGTGCAATAATAACATAAAACAATTACAATTATATGAAATTATTTAAATTTCATAAATTGTTTATTTACTATTTGGGGGCCTCAGTTAAATGAGGGTAACTGAAACTGCAGAAAACAAGAGTACAGATAAGGGAGACCCACTGTACTTGTTTTTACTATAAATTGAAATATATAAAGAGAAAAAAGATGAAGAAATTCAAAGCAAACATAATTGAAGCAGAAGTTTGACTTATTCTGTTATAGGGCTTCTTTCCTGATACTTCTTTAACTTTTTTTTTTGATTTTTTTACAGTATTATTCACAGTCCTTTAGTAGAAAGCTATATTTTAAGTCAAAGATCCATTCACATCATCTGCTAAGTAGAAGTACAGTAGGGGAGACAAATATTTGAAAATAAGACATTTCCATAATGATCCTTTTCTTTTTTATTAGTATGTGCTTTTGACAAATAATAGCCACATTCATCTTGGAGAACTGGTACACATACACATTGCACATTTATCTCCTCTTCCCCACCCGACTCCCATCCTCCTCTTTCCCTCCTTCTTACCTTTTTGGTGCTAGTGATTTACGGTTTCATTTAGGCTCTTGGGGGATGAGGCTGTTCTACAGAGAATGAAGATGAAGTAGAAAAGTGTTAAAATTGTCCAGAAAATGAATTGGCTAGAGTTATGGATAATGGAAACAGTCCTTGACATGAAGGCAAGTCTAGCACACTATTAGCAACTCAACTATCTTGCTGGGCTTTGCGGCATCAGCTTCTGTCATGACCTATACTCCTGTTGCCACCGTATCAACTTCGATGGTACTTCTTCCTTTCTCTCTGTCTCTCTCTGTCTTTCTCTCTGTCCTTCCCTTTGCTCCTGTCTCTTATATTCTTCTTTTCCTCTTGTGAAACTTCCTTCCTCTCCCCTTCCTGCCCATCTATCTTTCCCTTCTTTTTACCTGTCCTTTTCTCTCATCTATTCATAATATTCGGGGCCTATTTATAGTTATTCATGGATTTTACTATCTTACTGGTGTTGTTTGCCGTATCTTCTCCATGTACCCTTCAGCTTCTTTCAATTGCTACTGTTCACAACTTGTGTGTGTGTGTCATACTCTGTGTGCTGGGTCTCACGTTCAAAACTGCAGAGAATCAGATTTGGTTGTTAAGTTACTACCCAGCATAATTTCCCTGTTGAACAGATTTTTCAAGCCAGGCATCCTAGGCTGCTGGCCAGCTTTGGAAGGACACCTTTGACTGTGACACTAATCTGTAGTGTTATACATGCTGAGATTAAGATGGCAGAATCAATGGTGACCTTGTAAAAGAAAAATTTGCTGGTCAAGCTGCACAAGCACAGGAGACTGATTATTGCAGTAAGAGAACAGATTGAACTCAACTCTGTTGGAAAAAAAGATGGGAGATTTTTAAGTCCTGGTGTAAGTGGGAAAGTACCGAGGTGAAGATATTAGAGGGAAGATTGATTAATGAGATTTGGTCATCTGTGTTTGCTAATTAGCGTACGCCAAAGTCAGACTCCAGCTGTCCCGCAGAAATCTGCAGATAGAGACCTATCTTTCCTGATGTTTATGTTTCAGAAGGATGGATCCCAGTTCTTTGAAAGATTGGGTTTCTTTCTCAAGGTCTTTGGGTTGGAGGTGGGACGAATATTTATGTCTCCAAGGAGTGGGAAAAGAATTTACAATTAGAGGGTTTCTTAAACACTTTAAGCAAAGAGAGGTCAAGACCTTAGAGTTAGGAAGAAATCTGTCCAAAGTTTAGTCAAACTAAAGGTAATTTCAAGGCTGTAATTGGCAATCACTTCAAAGCTTCAAGAGGTATCTATTATATAATGATTTTCATATTTGTAACTGTACTATTAGGCTTATTATGGTCTCAAAATCCACAGGCTTTTGAAGCTACCTTGTCTCACTAAACTTTCCTAGACTTCTTCTTTCCTACTTTTAGAGTAAAATTTGCGAATGTTATTCCGCGTTCAAATTGCTATTTCTTCTATTTGAAATTTCATTTGAATCTAACAATCTTCAAAAGTGAGATGCAGGCTATATATTCTTCCTGGTTTTCTCTAGATCCAAGATTCTAGGGCTAATTATTTTTGTCTTTGAAAAAGCATCCCTATCTCATACGCTTGCTTGTCTTTTAAATAAAGGAAGTTCTTGTTTCAGAGCAGTTAAATCCCAGAACATAAACTGGAGAAGAAATTTTCACAATTATAGAATCATAAAAGAGGGGAAATTTTAAGTGGGTTCATCACAGTATCACATTCGCACTACACCAAGCTGAGAGATTGCAGTATTTTCTCCCAAAGAGAACTATAATATGAATGAGGTACAAGAGATTAAAATGCTAATAGGAAATTAACTAAGCTAATTTTAGTCAAGATGAGTATTTATTTTTCAACATCCTTTCATTTTTTTCAATTTCTTTCTTCTTCCTTTCACCATCTTTGTCCTTTAGCAAAGAACTTTCCAAATGATCTGCCTTTGGAAACAAAACAGGTTCTCAAGAGAAAGTGTAACTACTCCTCAAATAAGATGACTTGATAACATCTTTTTACACATGGTCCATCCTGAATTCACCTTGAAATTGGGGGACCATCTGTGACAGTTTCTTTGTTTTATACAGAGGAAAAATAAAGTCCTGTCTTTACGACAAGAAGTAGTTTTGTAACTAGGATCCAGGTTTTTGCTTAAATTAGTCTCCTACCCTTTCCTAGAATTTCTAGGCAGGAGATATAGATATCTCTGGGTATTTGTAGTTCAAAGAGATAGATTTGAGGTCCAGGAGAAAGACATCTCTGGGTCATAAAGCCTGCAAAAGTTGTATTTAGCTTCTAGAGAGATTTACATCCATTTCAAAGAGGCAGAGAGAGAATTTTACAAATCTTTCTTGATAAATATTCTAAGAAAAGGAAATGGGAGTCAGTGTCTTCCTTTATTTTCTTTTTTTTTCTTCCTTTATTTTCAACAAGCATAAAAACTCTTAATTTTAATTTTTATTTGTCCTTACACTGTTTTTGAAATTATCTTAAAATGATTTAACTCTTCCCATCAAAGTCCTATAACGGTTACTTCTCATATTAAATGATCCTTTGGAGCTTGCTCTTACTAAGTAATGGTGCTTTTCAGTGTTAATGGCGCTATGATAGATTTTTTTTTGTACTAGCTGTCAGGTAAAGTCACACTGTCCTCAGAGTATAGCTTGAATTGACACTTCATCTTCCATAAATGTCTATAAATCCCAACTCAATATTGGTACCTTAAGGTGTTCCTGTCTTCACATAATTACACATGATTCTTTGTTCCCATCGCCATGATTTGGGGATCTGTTTAGGGACCATCTTTCAGCACCAGTCCCAACGTCCTTGCTATTATCTTAGACACCTCATGTTCACTGAATGTTTGAAAGAAGTAAGATTCTGTATTACATTAATAAAATTAGCTTCCCATTGATCTAAAATAATCCTGTTCCTAAATTCCTCTGTAATATTCAGATTTTTAGTTTATATCTTCTATCTACCCTACTGCCCTCCTTTCTTCTTTGCTTGCTATTTCCTACCAACAGTCTTCTCCCCACTGTTAATTTGGGGCAGTTTTATGTTCTCTTTGCTGTCTGGAACCCTGCAAACTCATACCCTCAGCGGCTTTCCTTCCCTTCTTGGCTTAAAAACATGCTCCCTAATGAAGGAAATTGTCTCTAAAATAATTCTGATGCCAGTGTTTAAGTTAAAACAGCTACGTTTATTTACCCAAAAATATATTCATATAGCATAAAATGCAATTTAACTGAAGAAATGGGATTAGTAGAGAAAATAAGTGCAGGTTGAAACAAGTGTGTAGTTATTGTGGAAAATGCACACTCTATGGTTCTGTATGTTTCCTGGATGTGGATCAGACATTTTTCTCATTTAGAGACTTTTTTTTGCTCAGACCTGGAGGTGTGCACAAGGCAACAGAGGAAAAGCAAGTGGTAAACTGAGACTGTAGGGACAATTTAAGGTGGAAATGCTGAATACTTTCAGTGGGGAAAAAATACTTCAGCTCTTCAGCTGTAGAAGCCTGGAAAAAGCATTTTACACAAAGGTATGATTAGCAATCGTCGTAGTGTGTAGGCATAAGGAGCATTAGATAGACCAGACGAGATCAGAAGGTTTGTGAGGAGGGATGAGGCACGAGCCTGGAAAGTAAGCTTAGTTCTGATCACGAAGTATCTTGGGTGTCTAACAAGAAACTTAGAATTTATTTTAAAATTGGAGGGAGAATTACTGTGCAACCTTAAGATGGAGAGAAACATAAACAGATTTACAATTGAAACATTTTTCTCTTAGTATACTACTAATTATGAGCTATGGTTTATAAGCTAGTTGGGAATTAAAATATTTTAACTCAAAAACACAATCCTTGACATAGAAGAAACAGGGAGAAAGAATGTGCATACGTGTGTGTGTGTGTGTGTGTGTGTGTGTGTGTGTGTGTGTGCAACTATAAGCCGGGGCTGTAGTTCTAAACATTGTTTCTGTGAAAATTTACTTTGCATTAGAACTCAGCTTTGTTTTGGTTATCAACAAAGGCCTATCACAAATAATTCTTTTAGTTGAATTCCTATTCTAAAAAAGAAAAGTACAGGGTACAAGTATCAAGTATTTGTTGTGAGAGAGTGGATATATGAATTTAAATTTGAATTATTATGTTCGGGATATGGATAATTCATCCATAGGTAAGAAGTGTATTTTCTGAGATTCTGACTTCTCTCACTAGACTAAATTACTAAATATTGTGAACAGAGTAAGTCAAGGCCCTAGTAATCAAAAGTTACTAAACATATTCTGATATAAATTGCAATATTTCAAATTTCACAATCTTCTCCAACCACAGTTCAACCAAAACTCATTAAACAATAGAGTATTTAACAGAGTCTGTCCCTATAAATAGTTAATCTTTTCAGCGTGTTTGGTGAAGTGAATGGATGGGATCTTATTCATGATAATAGAAAATATTGCAAGAAAATGTGAACAATTATCACATTCAAGCAAGAAACAGGATGCATGTGATTATTTGATCTGTTCACATTTCATAGTAATTCTGGATTAGCTAGAGGAAAAGATTAGCCAAGGGGAAACTGTGAAATTATTTAATTCAAAAGGGTTTATAACTTATTTATTATGGTGTTATGGGGGTTGGTAAGTGTTATTTAAAGAGAACAAAATCAAATGGATGAAAAAATAGGCTCAAAAGTGACATAGGCAGAGAGGAAAATTCACTAATATTGACATGTTATTAAGTCTGAGTTTCATATTTCTACTTCCTGACACGCTACACTAAATGTGAGCTAATATTTCATTAGAAATGTTGTTTTTGGTAGGTAAAGTGAATCATAATAGCGTATAAAATAGGGATTAATGATGCAATAGAAAAGAATATGATTATATCATAATTCACTTTTTTCTTACTGCTATTTGTTGATAACGAGACAAAACATATTGTGTGAAAGAGTCATTAGTGTTTCTTAACAGAAAAGATTTTAAAAAATATTTATCCTCAGTAGTATCTTGAATAGCATTCAAATTAATCATTTTATAATACTTATTTGTGAAGAACACTAGAATATACTTTCTGCATATCAGACAACTGAGATGGGTGGTAATCATTTGGGCTTTGTTACAGCTTGCAGCTTGATGCCCCCCCAGTGTGTGTCCCCTCACGTGGTCATAGATGCGGCCTTTCACAGGGGACTGGATTTAAAGTGTGTGAATGTGGGAATGTGGGTGAAGGGTGTGACACTGGGATAAGGGTGTGGATAATGGAAGCCCCACCCTGGGTGTGGGGGCACCAATCAACAGGCTAGTAGCCTGGATGGCGTATGAAGGGACAGAAAGAAGGTGGGCTTGCTGCTGCTGCAGCTTCTTCCCTGCCTCCTGCCTGCCCTGCTGTGGACTCTTTCTCCTCTGCTGTGTCCCTCTGCCGGGTCACTCTGACTTACAGCCAGCTGACTATAGACTGCAACCTCTACAAACCTCAAACTGAAATGAAACGTTCCTCCTCTAACTTTCGGTGTTAGGTATTTTGTCTTGCAATGAGAAAAGGTGACTAAGACAAGTTTGACATAAATTCCATCTATTGCTTTGCTTGTCATGGTTTAGTGTGTGAGGGAGTAAAGGGAAGAGTTTAAAGTCCACAGATGAGACTAAATAGATCTCAGTCATTGTGTAAAATGCGGTAACATAGGTCATAGGTGTGCTAAATTGTTCATCCTTTCAGATTGTGTGAGTTGGAAAGGGCTTGGGACATATGGAGTCCCAGGATGACAAGTAAAAACACCTGTGTGTATCCAGTGACTGAGAAAATGTTAATACTTCCTAGATGTGCCCACCGTGTTCAAAAGTTTGGGAAGTACCGGAAGAACACTTACAGTGAACATGAGACAAATGAAGTTACAGATGACTTTTCCAGTAAAGTTAATGAAAAGAATCAGAAGGACCTGTGTTTGTGTCTCAGTTTGTGAAGATTCAGTTTATTTATCTACATATTGGTGTAGAATTTTCCGTTTACTTTACAGTCTGTTTTGAAGACAAGATAATATATCGAATGAACTTTGTAAAATTTTGCAGGACTTCACACACAGGAATGAATTCGGCATGATACATTCTAGGTCCAGTCACCCTTGAGAGCAAGGATGCAGATGTGAGGCAAGACAAGAAACAGGCAGGCAGATAACCTGTAACTTGGGTGTAGGTTTTTCACCTGGAAATTGAGTCTGTGCTTTTCCTGCCGAAGACTTCCATCCTCAAGGAAGCGCACTGTTAGGCAGGCAGCAGATCTCTGATTTTCAAACATATCTGCCAAAGGGGTAGCCTAACAGATGGTAGGAACACACATCCTAGATGGCCCATTTGGACACCCCCGAGACCATATTAAAACCCCCAACCTCAGAACACAGTGTACTTCTTTTGAATGTGTTCTTCTTTAATTCTCCCCATTAAACCTTCCTAATGCCTCTCGCTGTTGCATTCTGTAATTATTTTTTGTGATGAAGGTCAGACAGCGTACAACTTACTCTGTGGATGGGTGAGTTGAGGTCCCCATCTCCTCTTTGAAGTCTTCCTCTGACCCCGTCTCATGACAGTGGAACCAGTGGTGACCAGTGGCTCAGGTGAGTGAAATACTGCCACCTCTGTGATTAAAATTAGAGTGGCACTGTCACTGGACGGGGTCTGAGAGGTGCCTGAAGCTGATGTGAAGAACTGAACTCGCCCTAAACGTAGAATGTTTGGAGATTCGCTGACTCTGGTCACAGAAAAAGGACCTTTAGGACCAGTCAGTAAGAGGCATGGGAAAGGTTTTATTAGGCAGAAATTAAAAGGTATACACTCAAAGAATAGAGGGTGAGTCCGAGAGAGAGAGAGAGAGAAAGAGAGAGAGAGAGAGCGAGAGAGCGAGAGAGAGAGAGACAGAGTGAGAGAGAGAGTGAGAGAGAGAGAGCGAGCGAGAGAGAGAGAGAGAGAGAGAGAGAAAGAGAAAGAGGTGTCTTATGAGCCAGAGTTGGGGTCTTGAGAGTATGTTTAAGACGGGCGACTCCAGCTGTTTTCCTGCTGTCTGTCAGTTACCCATCCGGCAGGTGGTATCAGATGAAAGCCCATTTACATGTGTTTGAAGGTGAGATCTGCTATCCGCTAATATTGCTGATTCCTTGCAGATGGAGGTAGTGGCACTTACAGGTGAAAAGAACAGGTCCAGAGCCCAGTAAATAGGCTTACTCTGTCTTCAAGATCTTTGGGAATCTTTTGCGGAGATTTCTGGAAGAAAAAAAGGCTTGAGTAATCTTTGTGGCCTGAAGTTGCAGGTTTTTTTTTTTTTAAGAACAATACGTATTATTTTAAAATCCTGATTTCCTTGTCTTCTTTTTGCCTATTTAAAATTTTTTTTCTATCTTACCTCAGAACCAAAGGAAGAAGAGTGATTTAGATTGGGAAAGATATGGATTAAATCGGGTCTGTGAGCTATCGGGCAAAATATCCAACATTTGAGTTTTCACTGTATTTTCTGAAAACTGAAAAAAAGCTAAGTAATTAAAATATATTGTGTCAGGTTATTTATAATGTTTAAAATTCTACACATCTATCAATTTATCTACCTACGTATCTGTACATGCACAATGCCCTTTTCAGGTGTGAAGTGAAGATAATAATACTTGCATGGCAGAATTATTTTGAAAATGAAAACTAGAAATAATATATGTGAAGAACTTGGCATTTTGACTTGTATACTATAAGCACCTGTGTGACCTGCTCTTTATCTGCTTTCATCTGGTAGTTCATTGTAGGTCAGGATTTTTCAATTTAGGCACATTGTTATTTTGGGATAAATAACTTTTTATTTTAATTTTTATTGGTACATGTTTGCAGAACTTAATGATTATATTCCCCATGGAGAGTTTGTTCATGTATATAACACATCTTAATTCTTTTTCCATCCCCTTCTACTCCCTTCCCCTGCCTCCCTCCATCCCTTTGCCTCCTCTTTTTCCAAGATTCTCTTATTTCCTACTATTTATCTTTTATTTTGCTTTTTAGTGTAACTATATTTCGAGTTTCTCGCATAAGAGAAACCATGTGTCATTTAAGGATGTATGCCTGATTTACTTCACTTGATATTAGGGTATGATAGATAACTCTTTAGTGTGGAAGGCAATTCTGCTTACTGTAGTATGTAGAATATCTCTAATTGGCAAAATTGCCTTCTACTGAAATTACTGGCCCAAATTTCCTAGGAAAAGAAATCGTTCCCAATTGAGGTACGGTTAACAACCACTTCGTATAAGCCCTCAGGGGTTTGCTGTTAAGACCAACATTGTAAAAGAGGATTTGCAGAGTTCACTACAAAAAGGAGGCTCCAAGGGGTTGAAGGAGAGCAGAAGGAGGAGAGGGGAAGGGGATGAAAACGAGAATTAAGATGTATTATGTACATGTACCAACTCCCCATGAGGAATGCAATCGTCATGTGGTGCAAACATGTACCAATAAAAGTTAACATTTAAAAAGATACTATCCCTTACCACAAAATCCCAGAGAAAACAAGGAGGGAGAGGGAGAGAGGGATTGGAAGGGGAGGACTATTTTAAGATAGATAATTCTTTGTTGTGCAAGCTGTCTTGCTCATTGTAGTGTGTAGAATGTCCCCTGATGGACAAAATTGTCTTCTGTTGAAATGACTGATCTAGGTTTCTCAGGACAAGAAGCAAAGTTTTTAATTGTTTTCCCTATTACTCAAAAAGTTACCCTGGGCACTGTTGTCAAATATTGTCATTACCTTTATTTATACTTGTCTGTAGGGTAGAAAATGACAGAGGATATTTTGAGCTCTCCATTGTGGCTGGAATATGACCAATATTGACTTCTATCACTATTGTTTCTCCTTATTGTTATCATTGTTTTGATTCCTTCATATAAGTTAATAATTTTGGTCAACGTATAAATTTACCTCTAAAATTAATTGCATTTAAGATTATCATGTTCCTGAGACCGAGTGTGAGTCTTCATAAGCACAGATAGGGCAGATCTGAAGTACCATACAGAATCTGGACAGGTTTCACAGTTGTGAGACAGAAGAGGCTGATCTACAAGGTAGATTTTGTTCTCCTTGCTCTCTGCTTCTAATTTTCTGAGGCAGATTGTGCAACAAGAAAATTGGCAATGAATCCCCACCACACAGTGTTGGTTTCTAAAAGAGAATCAAAACCATCTCTGCCATAGGTCCCGTTTGTACATTCTTACATCTTTAGGGATTTGAAGATGGTGCACAGTAGGGCGTGGCATTCTGATGTGTCTGATTTTCTTTGAAAGCATGAGAGTGGAGAATGAAAGTGTGTGTGTGTGTGTGTATTTGTGTAGTATATGCCAGAAATTGTGATCTTTCCTGTGCCAAACCTATATAAGGAAGAAATTCAGGCTACTTCCCTTGTGGACATTTCCTGTTGTAGATTATTGAGAATCAGGCTGGACCCAGACAGCAGATGTCTTCTGGGAGGCAGACAAAACAATAAAGATTTCAACAGCCTCAAGGACTTGAATGACACTTTGGGAACACAAGGGTCTAAAATGCATGGTTAGTTTTTTTCCGATGGGAAATTTGTTGAATTTTGAGCTGCACAAGAAGTTCAAAATCTAGGCCAAAAACATCTAAAGATTGGAATGAAATCTTCAATTTCTTGGTATTTAGGAAAGTGGGAAAGGACAAAAGGCCCATGCAGACAATAAACTTTTACCTGACAGAGGGCAGGCGGAATTATTCCTGGTGAAAGATACTATCCTCTGGAGTTCAGGTAGTTATTTTATAAACAAGTGCAATATACTATAAAACTGTATTAAGATTATAACAATTTAAAAATAGTAAAAATCAATAGAACCGGATCCATAGATGATCCAGATAACATTTTAGAGTGATAACTTAAAATAATACGCTAATATGTTATGGAAATAAGAGAAATAATAAACCATTGGAGGATATCATCAGATAATGAAATCAATGTGTCAAATGGACTATCTAGAATTAAAAATATAGTTTTACAAATTTCAAATTCATTCAGTCATTTTATAGAATACCAGACACAACAGAATATGGAGTTTGTTAAATGAAGAGTGAATGAATAGAAAATATCCAAAATAAAGGAAAAAAGAATAAGACACAAAGTAAATAGTGACATCAAAGATGTGCTTGAAATTCTAAAATACATATAATTATAGTAATAGAAAAATAGAAGAGATATGAGTAGAAACAGTATTTGAAAGGATAATGACTTCATATACTTTGAAAATTAGAAGATACATTCTACAAATTCAAAGTACTCAATAAACTCCAAGTAGGGGAAATACAATCTCCAGTAGGTACAACATAATAAAACACTTTTACAGGGAGGATGGCTGAGTTCTTTGAACAAAAACTTACAATGACAGTTAAGTCCAACTTCTGACAGTGTCCAGCGGTTCTTATTGGGTGAACTCTTCTGTGGGTAACAATGGTAAAACCTGGCAGAACAGAAAAAAATTACTCTAAATAACTATAAAGTGGCACATATTGGAGAAAATATTGGAGATAGTTTCACACTTGGGAGAAGGAAACATTAGTGGGTAAAATTTCTATTTTTAAATGACTTGTAATGCCAAGACAGATTCCAGTCAGCACCATGGAGAGGTGATGAAACTCAAATACACAAATGGAATTTTATCGGACTGAATAACTAGAAGTCTGGAATAAAGAGACCCAGATGAGGGGAGCTCCGGAGTCCCTGTAGAAATTCTGCCCTAATCTTTAGCTGATCCTAGAACTATGTGCAAGGCATTGAGCGCCGACTCGAAATAACTAGAGTGAGGGTAAAATATTGAACATGAAATTTCAGCTTGGAGTTTGAATTCAACCAAGACTAATGCCTCTTAAGATGCTTATCAGTACATTTCAGGAGAAATTATTCTATTTTCTCACTAATCTATCATTGATAATGCTAATGATAAAATCTAAATTTCATAAATAGATATTAAGACATATTGACAGGAAAATATGACCCACTATCAACAGAATGTGCAATCAATAGAAAGGAATTATGAGACGACACAGATATTGACCTTAGTAGGCAAAAAATTAAAAGCAGTTACTTTAACTGTGTTCAATGACATAAAGTAAAATATGCTGTAACATAAAAATACAGCAAAAGTCGTTGAAGAAATAGAACAAAACGAAAAGCTATAATTTGAAAAATACAATCTTTATAAACAAAGTCTTAGATGCCTTAGAGTAGACTGGCCATAACAGAAGATACAAAAAGCTAGATGACAGATAAATAGAAATGATGTAATCTGAAATACAGAATTAAAAATTGAATGGGAAACTCAGGAAGGGAGAAAACATTCTCTAAACGTATCTAGCAAGGCCCTGATGTCACACATATTAACTCTTACAGCCCACAAATAAAGAGGCAATGTAATAAAAATGAGCTAAAAATGTGAGCAGGCACTTAATAAAATGTGAATAGTATGAAATTATATGGAAAAGTGCTCAGTGTCATTGTTGTCAGAAAAATTTAAAACTGTAATGAAATACTAGTATACATCTACCGGAATGAGTCAAATATTAACAATCTTATATGTGGCAAAGATGCAGAGTAACCTGATGCTCATATACTGTTGGTCAGGTAGTAAAATGGTAAAACTACTTTGGAAGAGCTCTTGCAGTTTCTTAGAAAACTAACATTCAGCCACACCCACCCTATTACCTAATAATTCTACCCCAAAATAGCTATCTAAGGGAAACAGTAAAATATATGTCCACAAAGGAATTGTACAATAATGTCCTTAGCATCTTTTTAAAAATTACTAGCCAAACTAGATATGCCCAGATGTCCACCAACAGCAGCCAAATAAACAGTGTCGCATTCATTTGCAACTAAAGATGAAGATTTGCTCTACGTAACAACAAGCACAGGCCTTAAAACATTAAAATGAGTGAGGAAAGGCCCAAAAAGAGCCCATATACCATGCTTCCATTTATGTGAAGCATTAGATTGAGGGCAGGACCAGTGATTGACTTAAAAAGGAGCAAAACTAAACTTTCTGGGGTTGATGTAGGTTTCACAAGTTTGGATTTGTCAAAACTCAAAATAGAGTGAGTACACATTTATGATTTGTGTGTGTCATTGCATCTAAATGATGCCTCAGAAAAGAACTGTAAAGCAATGCTGAACTCTGGTGGATATTCTGCTTTGAGTGAAATGGTCTAGTTGTTACTTGAAAACTCAAAAAAAAAAAAGTGATGGCACACTGGGAGGCTGTCATGGTTTAGATCTAAAATGTCTAAACATATTTAGACATTTTATGTTGAATATATTTATTTAGCACAAAATATATGCTAAATAAACACATTAGTAGGTGGAACTAACATGCTAGTCCACAACATATTTATAGGTGGGGTTAGGTCAGAATAAGCCGGTCACTGGGGCATGACTTGGAAGGATGTGTTCTCTGTCCTGGCTCCTCCCATCTCTCTGCTTCCTGGCTGCCATACCATTCTGCCATGTTGGTTCTGCCTTGCAGTCAGCCAACCACTGGGTAAAACTATGAACCAAAGTAAACACCTCCTTCTTTAAATTCCAGGTGTCCGGCATGTTGTTGCAGCCATGAGAAAATGACTAATATAAAGGCTGACATAGGAGGATTGTAAATTCAAGCCCAGCCCAAGTGAGTTACAGACTCAGTGAGAACTTGTCTCAAAAAAAGAAAAAAAAAATTAAAGAAGGGCTACATATTTGTCTTGGAGGGAAGGCCTTGATTTAATCCCTAGTAGCAGGAAAAAAAAAAAAAAGAAAGAAAAGAAACAAGAAAAATAAAATTGAAATTGATGGTGAGTAGGTAGAAGAATGCATACAAGGAGTGATAGGATAAAAAATAAAATAAAGTTTTTAAAGCTGAGTGCTGGGGTGTGTGTTTTCCATACGGTTCTTAAATTTGTCTGTGGTAGAAAAACCTTCATAATAAAACGTAGGGAGGGAGTGGAAAAAACAAGTATGTGAAGGGAAAAAAATCTGTAGAGAAGAATCAGTCAAGTTTATAAACACTTAGATGATAACCAGTTGAGACGCAGGATTAATGCAACAATGGATATCGTGGAGATTGAGAAAGATTAGTAAATTCATGCATAGTATCAGTGAAAAATGGAAAACAACTTTGCCAAGTAGAATTTTAGAGCCTCCTTTGTGTAAGTTAGATAGAAGTGCTTTATCTAATGAATTAAAGCGAAAGTTCCCGTCTGATGTCAGAAGCAAACTTCACATGGCGAGATCACGCACAGGCACCCCAGTTAGTAGTGTTAGCTCAGTCTCAGGAAAGAGCCAGAATCAGCTACACGGGGTGCCGCTGAATCATCTTAGTTTCAAGCGACTGGAGAGTTGTCACCTGACTGCTTATAAAGACCCTGCAGTTGATCTGGAGAACCACGAGAGAAAATGGTAACAATTAGTAAGTCATTAAAGTGGAAAGTTTTGTTACACCCCAAGCTTTGCTGACGTAAGTTATGTAAGTTAATATAGTTTAAGAACTAGCATGGCATAGAATTACAGGTTTTTTGCTTTTTGAAAAAAATTGAGGGTATCACTAACAGAATCAAGCATATTGTATATGCTTTTATAATCAGATTGGGAAAAGCAAATAAGATCATATACTAAAAGACAAAAACCTACAAGGAAACTACTGTCAGTGTAAAAAATAAAATTAATAAAACATATCTTTAAAATAACAAACATTGCAGTTATAATATAATGAAGTAAAAAAAATTAAAAATAGATTTTCAATAGGCATATCTTTTTAAATCAGAAAGATAAAGAATTGAAAAAATTGAGTAAATATACATAAACTAAAATCTACAAAAACCTAAGCAGGATATAATATTAAGAGCAAACAAAAGACCATTTAAGGAAAAAAAGATAGATTAAGATGTAACAGAGAAAGTCTTTTCATAGAGGTTAAATTTTAATGATAATTTTAAAATTATAGAAAATTCATGAATCTATGTGAATCGACATATGGAGATAAATGTTAAGAATTCAAGGAGAAATGGAAAGAAGCTTAATTACAGTTAATGCCACTATCAGTTTTATCATAAAAATTAGTCCAAAATTAATGAGGACATGTCAGTTTCAAGTAGGAGACAAAGTTGGATTAATAGAAATACATTAAGCTCAGCACCTGGAAATAGAAAAAAATGTAAGTTCTTCTTAAATGTCCTTGTAGATTTTACAAAATTAGTTTGCAATTCTAGGTAAAAACAAAGAAGTCATCTTGATTCTACAAAGAAGCAATTGAAGCTGTTATATTTTTGGTTTTGAATAGTTAATAAAATAGATAGTTATTAAAAATAATAACTATGAGAATATCACATACTACATTCACCACATGAAAATAATTACTTCCGTGTGGAAATTATAATAATTATAAATTAATTCTCATGTTGTCATTTACCACCACCAACAAAATACCAACTGGAAAGCACTATACATAAAAAATGTATTTGTGGGATACTACCAAAGGCGATCTCGTAAGTAAGTGTATAGCCCTAAATATTTTTTATTACTTAAAAGAACATTATGAAAAAGAAAAAAGGTGTAAGAGATATTCTAATTATAATGAAAGGACAAATCATTCTAAGAAACTAGAAATGCTAATTAAAATTTTCTTTAAAAATTCTTTTGATAAAAATATCATCTTAAAAAATCACAAAAATGTTAGATCTTAGAACTGCTGCATAAAAAAGAGACTTTTAAAATTTCAGATGATGCAGCACTAACCTCAACTATATATGTTCATTTTCTATAATCATATAGTCAAGTCAATTTGTATATTTGTAAATAACATATAGGAACATGAAAAGACAAGTCTTAGGTGTGAAAATTTTCTTTTACTATTTTTTATTTAGTAAGATCCTGGAAACAATCTAAATGTCTAATCAGGAAAACTTTTGGCTACACCAACAGAAAACTTGATCACTGATTTCTTAAGTGTTAAGCACATTTACTGCTCACTTAATGATGGTATCGAGTTTAGTTCTGAAGCTCGGCAGTACGATCACAGCTCTAGGCTCATTTTTTTGTTCCTGTTACATCCATTGTATGTTGCAGTTCATCCTGACTCCCATCACATGTAACTGTGAGATAACCATCTGATTAAAGACATCATATTTGTGATCAAAAAGGAATGAGAAATGGGAGGCAGATACATCTGTCCTTCTCTCCCATGGATTTTTTTTGTTTTTTGAGGTGAAAATTATTCTCAGCATTATCCAGGTATGATTGACAAATAAAAGGCTTATGTATTTAAGGTTCATAATAGGATGTTGTGACATGCACTACATTGTGAAATGACATCACAGTCAAGCTAGCGTATGCATTACTTTACCTATTTTCCCTTCAGCAAGTTTCAAGCATATAAAACATTATTATGAACTGAAGTCAACATGCTGTGCATTTGATCATTCATTTAATGACCTAATGACTATTAGGTCATTTTTAAAGAGGGAATAATAGCCTACTACTCAACGAGTACATACCACATTTTCTTTCTCCATTCATAGAAAAGACACTTGGGTTGTTTCTATAAATTGGCTATTGTTTACCTGACTATTCATTGAAGAAATTATTCTTTCTTTTTTGTGTATTCCTGATGCTTTTGTCAAAAACCAGGTGACCATATATATATGTTGCTATTGTATTCTATTTGATGTCTATTTTTATGCTGCTCTTAGACTATTTTGATTACTATAGGTTTATGTTATAATTTGAGACTAGGAAGTGAATGCCTCTAATTTTTTTAATTCGAAGTTTAATTCCTTGAGGACTTGTGTGTTTCCATATGAATTCAGCCATTTTTTTTTCTATTTCTGTGAAAAAGTATCATTTTATATTAAATCTATTCCTTGCTTTAGGTAATATGGGCATATTAATAATATAAATATTCCAATCCATAAACAAATGATAGGTTATTTGTTTGTTCTTCAAGTTTTCTCATCAATAATATGAATGTGATCATACATTATGATCAGCTAAAATTTATCCCTGTGATGAAAGGATGGATGAACATGTGCAAATCAGTCAATATGATTCACTATGTTAGTAGAATGGAGGCTGAAAATCATATAATTAGCTCAATACATGCAGAAAAAAAATTTGACAAAAATGAACATCTGTTCATGATAAAAACTTTCAACAAATTAGATCCATAAAGAATGTATGTTAATAGATTAAAGGTTGCATATGATAAGCCCATAGAAAGCATCATATTTGAGGATAAAAATCTGAAAGCTTTCTCTTTAATATCAGAACCAGGTAAGAGTGTTCATTCCCACCATTTCTATTTAACACTGTATTGGAAGTCTTTGCCAGACCAATTAGGTAAGAAAAAGAAATAAAATCGTCCAAATCAGAAAAAAAGAAGTAAAATTGTCCTTGTTTGTAGATGACATGACCACATACTTATAAAAATATTAAAGATGCAATCAAAAAGCTAATAAATTCAGTAAAATTGTATGATAACAAATCATTACACAAACATTCGTTGCATTTGTAAATATTAACAGAATGTAATACTAAATTCTCTGGAAACAGAAACAGTCTTATTTACAACATCACCCCATCCCCCAAAAAACCCCTGAAATAATTAGGAATAAGTTTAATCAAGGATGTGAAAGACTTGCTCACTGGATACTCTAAATCTCATGTATTCTTTTTAGATGGAAAGCAAATGCTTTCGGGCCATGTCTAGTAGTCTCCTTTAGGACTCAGTGACTTGTCCTCCCTAATTATAAGGGGCGCAGGAGCCTGAGTGAGTGGCTCCTCCAGCAACTGCAGAAGTGGAGAAGGAGAATGAGGTCAGAATGGCCATTTGGATTCTCACAAAAAGTATTTGCCACAAAGAAGTCAGTATGTTGCAACAGTTGTTTAAAATATTAGGTAGCCATTAAAATCATTGCTATGAACAATATTTAGTTACACAGCCTATGATTTTATATATTGAGTAGAAATCCATATAGGATACATAAAAGTCAAACATTTTATTAGGCATATATACACAAATGTGAGCACATTCATAAATTCATAAAAAACATGGGAAATATTCTAAGATAACACCAATGATTTATTTAGGTGGTTAACATAATTGGCATTTACATTTTTCAATCCTTTATGAGTTTCTTATATTAGAAAACACTACATTAAACATTATATATTATACATTATATTAAACATTAAACATAATACTAAATATCAAAGTTTCTTTTTGGCAGAACTTTTTGCCTCTTTTAAAATTTTGCTTGAATAGAATTTGCTTTTGCTTGGTATATGATTTGTGATACTTGGAATATAATGAATACATTTTCACTTCTTTGGTATAAAATAATTTTAGGTCAGCATCCCACCTGGAGGCTCATCTGGAGCAGCTGGGTTCACATTCTCAGCCTGACGTGATGACGTTTGTTTTGAATGTGTGTGTGTGTTTTAGTGCAAATCTGAGGGATCTAAACACTAAACTGTCACTTTGGTGATCTTGGCTTAAAGCAGAGAACACAAATTGCACTGGAAGTGGGAAAGCTAAATAAATAAAAACAAAACAAAACTACTATCCTCACACTGTGGAATGAACTGAACCCAAAATGCGGAAGGAGGTGATCACAGTCCACTTCTCAATTACCATCCTAACATTTTATGGGCACTAAAAATGGTAAGTCCAGAAAGAGGGTGACCAAAACTTAAAAAATGTGTATTTGGTGACTATTTCCGCACAAATTTCCTTAATTTCTTTTTCCATTGGGCTGTTTACAATGAGTGTATCAACCTGATGTTCACCATATTGCCACACAACCTTGGGTTTTGTAGGAATTACTTACATTTTTGCAGTCAGATTTAGTACATAATAATGATTTGGTATATTATAGAACATAATAATGATTTTTAACCTTGTCAAAACTGGTCGTTTTTCAGGTGTCAATTAAATTTTAAAAATACGTGAGTCTTACTTTATTATATTTCCTTTATATAAACCAATAATAGTAAAATCTTTAAAAGTTATGAGAAATGAAAGCCCAGTTTTAATGGATAAGTTTATCATTTAAACCACTTTAATTTTGCAAGCTAACAAAAATATAAATAATTCCGGTTATACGGGGTGGTTATTTGTGGCTGAATGTGTCTCTCTGTGTGTATTCTCTAGCCAGTTGACAGCAATATAGAAATAGCTCCTCATGATGGGGCCAAAAAATAAAGATCTAAATCAAAATTTTACTTTACAAAATGCACATTTTCTGAGGAATGTTTGCATATTATAATCCTGAATGACTTGAGTTCTAAGTATGCATTTGGAGAGGATAGGAGTGGATAGGCAGGTCAGTTCCAAGAGCTGCTGAAAACTGCAGTCATTATTCTTTTTGAAACTTGATATTTTAAGAACTTCCTACTATATGATGTTTCATATAGTATCTAGTTTAAGGAAGCCCTATCATTGAAATTCTTTGATTTTCAAGAGTCTGCCATCTGTCTCCTGCACACCCACTCACATTATTGATTTCCCCAAGATTTTACTACTCTCATTACTTTCTAGAGAGTGATTGATGAACGCACCCCCACAGTCACGGGCAGGCATATAAACTTGCCCTGCTTGATTTTTTCAGAGTGAGTAGGAGGATGTAACTGGAAATAATTTTCATGAGTTAGAAATGTGATAGAGACTTTGGCAACAGTGTAAGAAGAAAGGAGATAGGAGTCTGACCTGTAAAAATGGGCTTAATGAAGAGATTTTTGCTGCAGTTGATTCAACCGTTTCCCAGTTACCATGGCACTTTCCACGAGTCTCATATGACTAGTAAAAGGTAACAGGGGAGGGGAGTCTTTCATTATTCCTGGCAGCAGAAAGAGTTCCCAAGCATCCTGGTGAAAGAAGTATTTGTAGAAAGCACTTAACAAATATTTATTGAAGGGTACTATGCACTAGTTAATGTAGAAATAATGATAAGCCAAGACTGTACAGACTTGGTATTAAAAACTGAGGTAAATATATTACGACATACAGTTTTTGTTATGATCTACTTACATAAAATGTAAAAGTTGTTAAGCAAGAATGTGTGATTTCGGACCATATAATCTCTAAGAATGTGTAATTTCTGCTGAAAGTAACAGAATATGACTTCCCTATAACTACCTTCCAGAATTTTTGACTAGAGTTGAAGATCCACAAAGGCAGGGGATGAGCCTGCTTTGCCTACAGTTTGAACCAAGAATAGCACCCTATGGTAGATGCTTAATGAATATTTGCTGAATAATATTACTTAATATTATTGAAGAAAAAGGTTTTGTGAACAAGATCCCAATTTTTAAACCTGCCGCTTCACCTTTTAAAACATTTTGGGCCATGTCTGAGTCAAGAGAGCTGTCCCAGTATTGCACATAAGAATGGATACTTTTGTGAGAAGATAGAATAAAAGAGTGACTCTTCCTGGCCAGGATAAGTAAATTAATTTGTATGCACTGTCTGATAGAACAGAGAAGTTAGTAAAATATATAAAGTGTATCTTAAATTCTAAGCACTAAGATAGACTGCAGAGGAAAAATACCTGCCATACTAGGTAAAACCCACCTTCCAGAAAACAGAGGAGATGGGGGCATCTCTCTGTGGGCAGATGAAACAAATAACAATCTACAGGGTGGGGAGTCTGACAGCTACAGCCAAGAAAGTTCGTAGCCACCGCTTCTCTTGTCACACTCGTGCCTGTCTCAGCAGACAGTCTTCATGTGAGCAACCGGAAGATGGAACAGCTTCCCACACCACTTTCCACATTGAAATTTGGTTTTGTAGACTGATTTAATTGCTTACCTGCCTACATGTACAAAGAAACGTTCTGGTCCAGTATTGTCAACAAAAACGGTTATGTTTTTAATCAATGAAAAGTGAGTTTTGTTGAGAATTTGTATGCTTTTCCTCTTTGCATATTCTATCTCCCTTGTGCCAGAGAATTAAGGTTTCGAAAAGAACAGATGTGTATATAACCTTTATTCATGGATTGTAAGTCGACTTGAAGTAAAATTGTTTACTACTGAGGAAGAACATAAGGGAAATTTAAGTAGAACTTTGAAATTAAGACTTAAGACAAAAATGCTTATGGCTATGTGCCGAACTTAGTGACTGATGCAAAAGTGGTCCCTGCCCTTCAGGAAGTATTAGCTTATTGTGTGCTTGGGCAAATAAAAGTATTACACAAATAAATATATATTAAAGAGAGTAAAAAAGGTTTTGAAACAAACAAAAAAATTCCAGTGCTGTGCGCACTCAAAGGAGGAAGCGATAACAGAGGAAAAGTGGTATCACTGAGGCTATAGTTGAAATGATCTTTGGAAGGTGATTAGCAAGATAAACTGAGGTGGTAGGTTTGAAAGTTAAGCTATCTGAAAAGTAAAACAGTACTAACAAGCACAATATAATTTAGAAATGAATTCAGTTCATTTGAAAAGAAAGTGGAATGGTTTGGTATTAAATTAATTCTTTCCTTATTCAGTTATTTGCAAGCATTTATTAAAACCACAAATATACTCCCCACCTTCATAAACCCCAGATTCACCAGATGGAAAAATTCACCCAAAGCGATGAAGACAATGCATTGCAGAATAGATTGGCATAGCACTGTGTACGAAACGTGGGAGCACCGTGATGGGAACCACTATATGTGTGCCCCACTGTTTAGGGCTCATACTGTAGGAGAACTAGATGGCATTGGTAACACAGCCTTGTCGCTTCATTTGCATTTCAACTGTCCAGATTGGTGGCTTAAATTAATTTATTCTCAACAAGTTGAGTTCTTCAGGCAGACAGGTTGATGTATTGCGTTTCATTATTTTGCTAGCATCGCATGTTTGACTTCAAAGTGGAGCAGGAATTGAGTCCACAGACCGGCTGAGCTGTTATCTTAGACTTGTTAACTTCTTGGATATAGCCCACGAACAAATTTATGTTCATGTGAGAGAAGTTATGAAAATAGCTGTAAGTGCAGTAAGTCAGTAGGTGTTTTCTCCGAGTGAAGACTGGAAGCAGATTGTCGCTAAAATGGTCTTCTGTAAAAACCAATGTTTTAAGAGCTGACTGATTTTTTTTGAAAGCATACACAATAGTTATAATCAGAGTATACAATTATTGAACAATTGTGTCAAGTTGTGTTAATCTAACTAGAGTAGTGGAATTCGAATTAAACTATGTGCTCTGATTTTTTTCTGGAAGGTACTCAATGGCTGTTTTATATGAATATACACTACATTCAGTAGACTATTCTTATGGTTCTTCTGTTAATGAACTTCTATTTTATGATGGAATATATAAACAATTTCAAGCATATTTTCCCCATACTCGTAAGCAATTTGTTAGATAGTCAGGACTAATGCTGAACCCTCAAACAAATGCAATCACAAGACTACTTGGAGTAGAGAAAGCTGTGTTTTACAGTTCACAACTATCTCAGTATCCACTCCCCCATGAGGCTTTCTATATGGCCACACTGTTCTCACATTACTATGCCAACTGACAGCAACCTGTGTTTTTGTGTATATGCACACACACACACACACACACACACACACACATGCTAGAACAAGTTCTATTAGCGTGAAAGTATGCCTTGACACACATTTCATTGTTTGACAGCTGACCTGGGCAGGTTTCTCATTCAGCCAGCTAACTACCCTGATGAGCTCTTGAAATGGCACTAGACAGGAAGGGGAAGAGTAAAACAACTCCTAAAAGAAAACTTTGGAAATACCACCCAAATTTTCATCATCCCCAGTAGAAGTGGCCCTGTGAGGCCTTCCTTCCCCACATCCTACCTGCTGGTATTATGGAAGTGATACATCAAGATCATTACAAGAAAGAAGGCTTGGAGTTTGGCTTCACACTGCTGGCTTGTTAAAGGAAAGGGATGTAGCCTGTGTTCTTTCATGGTGTTTAATGAGCTGCTATGTGTACAATGAGTGGAGAGAAAGGTACAAAATATACCTGTAAAGTTATATTAGCAGTTGTTAGCCATTTGAAATGACTATAAGGAAGTCGTCGAGGTAAGATCAGAGGGATGGCACTGTTAATGCAGGCTATTATGTGAAAAGCAATTCTGAAACATAATTGCTAATAAAAGATCTATTAATACTGTAAAACACATTAATAGGTTCATTCTAGGGAGTAGTAAGTAGGTGATAATTAGGAAACTGAAGGTTCAAATGGTATTAGGAACTTCAACAATATTCCTAGTCTACTCTGTAGGATGCCCATGCTGCATGTCAAAAATTGCTGATAAATTTCAAGGCAAAAAAAAAATTTCAAGGCAAAAATATCATTGTTTTTCCTGTTTCAACTATACTATATGCAGTATAATTTCAGAAGTTGTATTCTACTGATCAGCAAAGAAGAACATTGAGAACAGATAGTTGGGGAGGGCTATCAGTGTGTGTGTGTGTATGTGTGTGTGTGCGCGCGCACGTGTATGTGTGTACAGTGCTCTTACACAGTGTATGTTTGCTGGGTTAAGGGGAGGGAGAGTCTTTGCAGCAGTATGATGTCTTTCAGACTTCATGCTGCTTGTTTTTATATTGTTTTTGTGTCTGGTTTCTTTCAAAACACTGCAGGCGTCTTCTCAGTTTGCCTCGTACCTTGGCAGGCATAGTCTAGCGCGAGAATTCTAGGAACATGATTTTAACCTCACATCTTCTCAATAGGCTCCATCTTTATTTCCCTCATCTTCTTCTACCCTATGGAGTAAACTTCAGGCTAAAAAAAAGAAAAAAATAAAGAAGAGAAAGAAGTGAAGCAAAAGACAAAAGTGTAAAGTAGAAATCATGATGAGATGACCTATCATCCTACATTTAAATCCTTTAGGATCTGATAAATACAAATATTAAAAACACTTGCTAATTGGCAACAAAAGACACCACCTTCAGCAGTTCCCTCTCTGGCTTCTTTCATTTTCACTTTGAGATCTCAGATCAGTCAATTTCTTCTGTAGTTGCGTATTTCCACAGTCAAAGTTCTGAAGGAAACTCACCTCAATACTGTTTCATAAACCTTCTACTGGAATTACTTTCATGTATATCTCACATTACTTATCAAATATAGTGGTGATTAAATATGTTTATTCCGGAGTAGGATGCTTAAATTTTTTCAGACATGAGTGGAAGCATTTTAAATGTAAGGCATTCATATATAAATGTTACTTGTGCATAGAGTTCTTTATATGAATAGTACCATTTAACGTCTGTAACAATGGTAGAACGTACATAGGACTCCACTTTTTCAGATCTGCAAGCAGGCTCAGAAAATTAGCTAATATTCTCAAGATCACCTAACTCGGTAAGCATGAGTTAGGACTTCAGCTTGTTTCATTGAACTGGCATCTAATTTCCTGATTAGATTTCTTAACTGTGGCTTTGAAGAGTTTAGTTTACTTGCCACTGCCTTGTTTCCTCATTTGTGAAAAATAAAATCCGATGCTGGCATGGCGATTGGTAGGCTGCAGTGGCCACTTAGTGCTGAACAACTGCTGTTACTGCTCTGGTCACTGAGTGTGTACCGCCTTCCCGGAAGCTCAGACTTCAGTGCGCATTGGGATCACGTGGGAGCCTCATACTGCAGAGGAGCTCTGTAGATCTAGATGAGATCCAAGGTTCTGTGGCCCCAGAAGCTCCCCAGCGATGCCATCTCTTTGGTCTATAGGTTGCCAGCCACTTTTTTCATGTTCAAGGAGAGTTACATCTGAATCTCTCATAGAAAACACGAGGCTAGCCAAAGTCTCATTTCTTCCTGGGACAAATGATTTGGCCCCATTATTTTACCAGCATGTTTTGTTGAGATACCATTTAAAAAATTTATTTTCTGTTTCTGTTCTTTGGTCTCCAGTCCTCCCATTTTGAAGAAAGCAACCAGGGTCTTTATTATTCTTTATTCTAATGGTTGTTTGGGGAGAGGCGGTAGAATTTGTTCATATGAAAATGAAATACATTTCATTCTATTTCCTCAGAAAGCCCGGGTTCCTTGAAAAGATTAAGGACCTTTCTCTTTTGGAAAGAGAAAGACATAATTTTCACTGAAGAATGGGAGAAGCGAGGAGAGCAAGGAGGAGGAAAAGAAGCAGGAGGGGGAAGGAGAGGAGAAGGAAGGAGGAGAAGAGAAAGCGATGTCTTAGATTGGGAGGGCGCAGAACTTGGTGATCACCCAATTGAAGGAGTCCTGAGGTTCCTTCCTTAAAAGAAGTGGCAGAATCTATAAAGGCATCTGTCAAGGAAGGACTGACAGATGGACACGGCAGGACTCCAACCCTAAACTCCCTTTTCTTTCTTGGTATAGCAGTAATGGTGTTAAAAATAAGTACACTAAACAAAGTAGATAAAGAGAAGTTGAGTTTATTCTGATACCATCACCAACAATAGAGGCGGGAAGGCATCAAATCTGAGCGCATAGTTATGGCGAAACAAAGGCTGCGAAGTGTTTAAGATCACGGTGCAGGTGGGGTCTTAGATCACCTGGGCTTGCTAGTTGTTTTTACTCAAAGGATAATTAGCTTTCCCTCTCTTCATGATAGAAGCCTGTTTTTCACATCTTGGAGTCAGGTACCTGTAGGAGTTGGGATCCTCCTAGGAGGACATGGAGAGGGCGGTGCTGTGCTCCTTGGTGATTATATTTCAAAGGCATGACTCTCTGTATCATTAAGAGACATTCTTGACTTATAAAAGTGGTGAAGTGGCTTTAGAAAATTTAGGTTTGAAAGAAAAATTGAAATAATTCTAAGTTTTCTAAAGTAAATGCCTAAGAAGTATTGGTCAGGGACCTAGAATTAGGAAGAGTCCTGTGTGGAGGTTAGTCAAGCTGAGGTAAAGTCCTCTGGTCCAAGAGAGTTGGATTTGATGAGATTCCTCTGTTTCCTGTCTGCAGAGTTTTAATCTGTGCCTCCACCACCTCTTTTCTCCTCAAAGTTCTCATACAGAGATCTTTGAATATCTCCTCTCTCCATGACCTTATTCACCAAATCCAGTTCACTCAACATATATTCCAGCGCCCTGTTAAGCCAGTGCAGGGCATGAGGCCGATGTAGACTTTCAGGAGTGTTAGTGACCTTTCTAATGGGGACAGCAATAGGTCTACTCTCTGAGAACCCGCTTAGTGCCCACCCTCCGTGAGGGCTATTTTTTCTCTTTCCTTTTTCTTCTTTTTTAAATCACTCATTACATAGCTGAAAATTACCTCACTCTTTCTTTGCCATACTGCTCACTTCTAGGATCGCTTTTCATTTTTATCCACTCTGTTCTGATTTTTTATCATCTTATTTTAAAAAGAAAAAAGAAAATGTCACTCTTTTAGCTGCCTTGTCTTAAACGCATCTCTTTGTGCTCCTCTAATCTGCCTATTATGTTAAGACGACTTCTCTCCAAATAGAGCAACATCGTGAGTACAAAGCAAAGGGTTGCTCTAGGCATAAGGAAGGAGAGAAACAAAAATATTATGCTTAAATTTATTTATTTAAAAGTGTGTCTTTTACATAAAGATTTCAAATATTTAAAAGTTGGAGTTCCATGAGCACCACAAATGGAAATACATCATTTACATCTGTAATGATCCAGTAGCAATAATAATAGTAGTAAGTGCTTTGCATTTCAAGGAGAAGGTGAATTCTTTCTTCCTGTATCATTTTACTATTTTGGGGACTAATGAGGGAGGTTTTCCTAAGTGTCAGGTAACAGGTACTTTCTAAATTTACAGATTTAATCACCAACTGCTTCAACTGTGAGATTTTGTGAGGATATTCAGGAGACTGCAGTTTATGGCTAACAGAGTTTTGCCCTCTCCTCCTTAGCATTGCTCAGATAAGGCCGTCGTCTCCTTACATTGCCCCACTAATTAAACTTGAAATTTTTCAAGGGCAGAAAATGCCGTGTCTCACTAGATATGGCGTTATTAGAATTAATTTGCTAATCTGGCCAATATGAACGGAAGTCCAACTTTGCTGTGGATAATATTGGGGATTATCACTCAATATGAAGAGGCTAGACAATCAAATCCAATGAGCACAGACCAGTTTCTCACGAAAGGAGCCCTGCACCGTGGTGCGGCCAGCTGCAGACAGTCCAAGGAGAAGCCAAGAAAAGAGGCAGACTGAAAGATCCGAAGAACTGTCCATGCTGCAGGATGGAGTTGCTTAGTGCTTCTCGATATAACCCAGACGGCAAACATTTTACTTCGGTGTGAATGTGAAATGTTCCAATAAAGTTAGTTAGGTTTAAATACACTGGAGGATTCAAACTCATTTGCTGATGACAGGGATGATTTGAGTTCACTATCCGAAGGATGGAGTAAAGCAAAAACTTTGCCGAGCGGGTTCACCTCACAGCATATAGGAGTTGCCTAAGTTGGCAGTTCTCCAGGAATTTATCTTTTGTTTTTCGGTAATATGATGATTTACCAGCTAGTTCTGTAGATGTTATGAATTATGGTGTCACACATCTGATGATCTTCTGAGCTGATCTCGCACGCTAATGAAAAGCTGTATGACTAAATTTAGTCTTGGCCCTACTAGTCCCAAGTTTGGATCCTCTCTCTCTCTCCTTCTCTCTCTCCTCTCTCTCCTTCTCTCTCTCTCTCTGTTTCTTTCTCTCTCTCTCCCTCTCTCTCTCGTTATTACTAATAGGGTGTTGATAGAAAATCAAATCCCACACATAATGAAATTATTTCTATTAAAATGGGGGTAGTGGAGTTAGTTATTGGAAAGCAAATTTCTGAGAACCTGTAATATTTGGAATTTTAAAAGATCTGAAATTTAAAAAAAATGGCCTTCCCATGTTTTCTTTTAGGAACAATACAATTGCTATTTATTTTATTGCTATAAAAAGTGGCATTGGAAATTAATGTAATCAATGTCTGTGACTCAAATTATTATGCAATGAAACTA
>PVJO010015806.1:0-43896 GCA_004026905.1 Hystrix cristata | reverse complement strand
TTTTTTTTTTTTCCAAAATGACTTCAGCCCTGGAGAGAAGGGAGAACGCAGGTTGAGGAAGAGTAAAAAAACAATATACAGGAATATGCAAATGAAGATGTTTATATTTGAATTGTAATGTTACAAAGGACAAAACATACTTAGAAAGAAAACTAATGGAACATGTTAAACTTGGATAACATGGAACAGGATAGGTTAGAAGAAAGCTACCTTGAGAAAAGGAGACAATATGATAGATACTCAGATACCCTCAGAAATTTACATTTCTTGCCCCAGATTTCCTAGTCCTTTGTAGTAGGCAAAATTCCAATATGATCCCCAATGACCTTAATCTCCTCTCCTTGGGTTTGAATAGAATCTCTGAGTATGATGAGATATCACATTTGTAATTACGTTACTTTCTATGGCAAAGGGGTTTCTGCAGACATAATTACAATTACTAATCAGTTGACCTTAGGTTATTCAAAATGGGGATTATCTAGGTGGGTCTCATCTAATCATATAAGTCTTTAAGAGTATAGAGATTTCTCTGGCTAGTCACAGTTCAGAAAGCTGGAGAGATTCCAAGAGTGAGAGGGAGTTCTCTATTGCTGAGATGGAGGGAGACCTATGCCTAGATGTGAGAGTACCCTAGTGGCAGACAGCAGGGATGATGGGGAATTCAGTCCTATAACAACAGGTCCTGAATGCTGCCAACAATAGAAATGATTTTGGAAAAGAGTCTCACACTCTTGTTAATACTGTTTGACTTTGGCCTGACCAGAGAACCCAATCGGGTCTGGATAGACTTCTGACCTACAGACCTATATCATAATAAATGGAAATATTTTTAAAGATATCAAGTTTCTGATACTTTGTCACACAGTAATAGAAAACTAATACAATGCTAGAAATTTAGAATTCTTGAGATACTAAACTTATTTTTTATTGGAAGCATTTTTCTAGGCCAAATACAGAGTAGAAATGTTTTGATATTTAAGATACTAAAGATCAACTGAAAAGATGACCTATCTAAACTGGAAAACAAACCTAGACTCCAGTGAAACTTCTAATTATAGAAAAACACTTACTGATTTAGGAAACCAAAATTACGTTTGAAATAAAATCTGGTTCACCTTTAAGTGCGTAAGTAATTACAGAGAGAAGACTATATCTTTGTCCTTTCTTAAAATTCAACTAGAAAGAATATTGCCTTCAAAACGCATCCAGGCATATTCAATTGCTTCCTAACATTTATGTGAAATTTCTCTTAGTTAAATTTAACTACCTAGGCCCTAGAAGGTCATTATTCAGGATCTATTTCACAAGAAAAACTGTTCATATATTTGCGATGTGTCAAAAGAAAGAGAGGCTCTCTACTAGTCATGGCTCATGCTAATTATTTTGAATAGAACTTATTTTTATTTATTTCTAATTGACAAGTAAAATTGCATATATTTATGGTGTACAAAAATAATGATTTGATACGTGTATACTTTGTAGAATGTCGAAATCAAGATATTTAACATCCACAATACCTCACATATTTAACATTTTGTAGTGACAACATTTATGCATCCTGCATCTCACAATTAACAGTGAGAATTGTTGTCACAAGAGTCTTCTGGCTGATGGGAAGAGCCCCCTGGCCTCCAGGCTCCTGGCTGTCAGAGACTCCCCTCCTAAACTATATCTCTGCCAGAAACTCAGAAGGATCACTATGAAGTGGAAGTTGTGTGTGCTCATGCGCAAGCATGTGTGTGTGTGTGTGTGTGTGTGTGTGTGTGTGTGTGTGTGTGTGTTAGGGAATGCGGGGTAGTGGAAGATGTCACCAAACAGTTGAAGCTTAATGTAAAACTATATGATATTAGAGACAAAAACAATACTGAAAAGAAAATAAAACAAATTAAAAATTATTATATATGACCACGTGACAGAAGAGTAAGAAAGGAGACTATGAGTGTGAAGGATCAAATGATCTTCATTACAAGCCGTGTTTTGGAAAGGACAAAGGTCAGGAGGGCATATGTATGAAAAGAAGAAAGGGGGGTGAGGGATGGATACAGTTGGTGGACATCTCTTCATTCTCTTAGTCACCAGCCGTGATTCTAGACAACCGATCAAGTATAAAAGCAGAAACTCCATTTGATCTTGGCACTAGTTACATTATTCAGTTTGAAAAGACTTAATTCCATCACCTTAATTACACCGACAGTCATATTACTTGATTCTTTGGTGAGCTGAATTAAAAATACAACATACAGTTTTAAAATCATTAATAGAGTTACAAGTGTTGGTCTGAATCAATAGACAAAATGGAAGGTAATTATAGTCCCAATGACATAACATAAATTAACTTTAACAAAATAAGATAGCTGACAGAAACTTGGAGGATGAGAGAGAAGATGTAGAGAGAAGTGTGAAGCCATTATTTTGTTTTATTTTTTGTGCTGGGCATCGAACTCGGGGCCTTGTGCTTGTGAGGCAAGCGCTCTAACCACTGAGCTAAATCCCCAGCCCGAGGCCATTATTTACAGATAAGAAATAGAAAAACCAAACTAAGAAAATAAATAAGAACCACTGCAAAGAGTAGTCTGGGAAGTGCATTCAAAAGTCATCTGAGTAAATTTCCCATTCTTGATAGTTTTTCTGTTCATAATTACTATTTCAAGTTAACAAATAAAAACTTAGAGTAATAAAACCTCTTAGGATTATGAAAACTTGGGGACGTGACTACAGGAAAAGTTTTGAGTATTCATTTTGGAAGGTGACTACAGTGGTAGTGCTTTGCTTTTAATTTTATACCTTTTGGTACTATTTGAGGTTTTGTTTTTATCATATCCATGTGTTAGCTGTAGAGTACTAAAATATCAAAGCACTAACCTGAAAGTGATTTTAGATTAAACGTCAAACAACAGAGAAAGGGAAAAACCTGTTTTACAATTTGGACTGCCATAAAATTGATATTATTACGTAAGTATCTGACATAGACGGGAAGGGGACCTAGGGACGGGGCAGATGGGAGAGGGCGTAGGGCAGAGGGAACAAAAAAGATCACAATGTGATATATGTATGTACCAATTCCCCACGATGAATGTATTTATTATGTGTCACAAACATATAATAAAGTTAAAAAAGGTTAAAAATAAATATAAAGTTTAAAAAGTCAATTTCAATATGAAATACTGCTCATACTCATTGAACTGTTGTCTTCATACTCCATCGACTATCCAGAATTACGGCTAGAGAGTAAGAGGATGAAGAGCAGCCTGCCAACTCTCCTGCTTTTCATCCACGTAATCTTGCCTCGATACATTCTCTGGAATGTCTACATGCACCCAAGAGATTGATAAAAACAGAGAAGTCTGACAATGCTAAATATTGAGGAAGGTACGGAGAAGTGTGGACTGGTTGTGATGGGTTTTTAAATTGTGACAGCTTTGGAAAACTCCTTAGCATTACACAGTAAAATTAAAGACGCTCATCTGTTACAAGCCACTTCTAGGTATATGCCACAGAGAAATTCTTACATATGTGCACCAGAATATTCCAGCTCTAGTGATCATAACACAAAAAGCTGCAAATAAATATAAAACAATAAATATATAAATTATATTAATTTAGACAAACATCATAGAAATGAAAAATAACCCATAGCTACATTGAAAATACAGAGAATCACACAAATGCTGCATGAAAAAGACAAGAAATAATATATACATTTTGAGAACATTTAGAAATGGGTAATTTACATTATTTTGTTGACAGATGCATGCATAATTGATAAAATTATAAAGAAAACCAAGTTAATGACTATGACAATGGACAAAAGTTATGATTACTCTAAAAGAGAAAAGAACTGTGATTTGTGAAGGAAGGTGTGAGTTTCAGGGGCCTTTATAATCGTATATTTCTTGACCTGAGTGTTGGGTACTTGATAACTAATATTCAACCATTCTCTCCCTCTCTTCTCCCCTTCCCTTTCCTTCCCTTCTCTTCCCTTCCCTTCCCTTTTCTTTCCTTCCTTTCCCTTCCCTCCCCTCCCCTCTCCTCCCCTTCCCTTCCTTTCTCTCTCTCTCCTTCTGTCTCTCTTCTAATTATTACTCAATTATAAAAACATTTGGCCTTCATCTCTTCTCTGAAGAAAAGACACCACGGTAGAGTAGAATCCCTCACCCCACCCACCCACCGTGGGACATGATTGATGAATAAGTCAAAAGATTTTTTAAAAACTTGAAATCTAGAATTTCCATTCAACCCAGCTATTCCCCTTCGAGGTATCTTCCCAAAAGAGTTAAATGCATTATATTATAGTGATAATATGCATACCCATGTACATAGCAGCACAATTCTAATAGCTAAATCTTGGAAATGAGAGTATGTCCAACAACAGATGACTAGCTAAAGAAGATGTGATATTTGCAAACAATGGTGTACTATTCGCCACAAAGAAGGACAAACTTGAGTCATTTGTAGGAAAATGAGTGCACTTTGAGACCATAATTTTAAGTGAAGCAGTTTGATAGCTATTCAAAATGTCAAAAATTAGCATATTACCAAGTAGGTCTTCAAAATTCTATAGATTTACCATTATTCTTAACAGTCAAAAAGCGGAAACAATCCAAAAATCTATCAACTCATGAAGGATAAGTAAAACTTGTTTTTTCTATGCAATGGAATGTATTATTTGTCAATAAAGAATGAAACATTGATACATACTACATGATAGACCATGGACAAACCTCAAAAGCATATACTAAGAGAAAAAAACAGTCATAAAGGAGTACACAGTATACCATACCATTTACATGAAATATACAGAGCAGGTAAATACGTGAAGACAGAACACAGATTGATGGTTATCTGTGCTTGGGGAAAAGGGAGAAGGGAAAGAAATGCCGTAATGGATATGGGATATTGTTTGCCGTGGTGAAAAATGTTTTGCAATTAGGTGGTAATTGTACAACATTATGACGAAAGTACTAAATGCTACTGAATTGTGTATTATAAAACAGCTGGTTTTATGTTATGTCAATTTCATCTCAATAAAAAATATGAAAGCTGAGAAAACCCATATCCTGAATTTGTTGACTGATCTCCTTCTTCACTACTCACACTGTAGCCTAAACCACTGTGGTAGTGACCTTTCCTACCCGGAGCACGAAGACAGACTTGTAAGTGGGACTTCTGTATGAGTGGTCTTTCCTCCTACAATACGTACTTCCCGAAGCAGCCAAAATGACCTTCTAAACTTAAACATGTCACATCACCCACTTTCTACAACGGTGTTTCGCTGCGCTTAGAATGAACTCCAAACATGGCCTCAGCCCACACTCATCCTGTTCCATGTCGTCGTGAGCCATCTGCACTCTGCCCCTTCTTGTGTCTAGATCACGCCAAGCTCCACTCCCCAGGGCAGCATTTGCGTGAGCTGCTCCCATCTTTCTTTCGCTGGCTCCTTGTTAGACAAGTTTCAGTTTAAAGCTCAGGAAGAGTTCTGGGAACTCTCAGTTAAAAGCAGCCACGTAAGCGCTCTTTCTCATATCATCCTACTTTACTTCTTGACAAGCAACCTTCCCAAGCTGTTATTTTTCTCCGGCTTGTTTGTTTTTCATGTGCTTCTCACCTACCATCCCCAGAACACCTATTCTGGTATCATACTGCTCAGTTTTAATCCCAGCTTTGTAACTTCTGGGACAACATATATTATCTACACATAATTCATAGGGTTTTCTGAGACTTAAATGTGGTAACTTTCAAGAAAAGCTTAAAAACTTTACAATATGATAAAAGGCTGTCATATATACTAGTTGCTATTATTATTTCAGATTCCTTTAGTGAACCTTGACATAAATTATGAATTGGCATTATTTTTACATGGTCAGTCAACATCTTCATCCTTTTCTCTCTTTCTGTTAGTTTCATGGCTTTAGAAAAGTATCTGTTTTGTTGGGTTCTGGGTTCTGGGGCAGTTTGGTCTCTCAGACACATACATGCTACCTAAATAACAAAGGTGGGTATGACGTCATCTAGTTCCTCTGCAGCAATTAAGGGGACATTTCTGTGTTCCTTCTGCTTTCCCTTATATTTTCAGGACCACGATGAACATCGTTCTTGTCTGAGGGACCTCCAAGCAGGCTTCTCTACTTCATTCCTCCCCACACATGTGTTGTCCCCTCAGGAGCACCAACTCAGTGACCTCTGAGTTAAAGGGTCAAGACCTCCAGGGAACAGCACTACTGGTGGGTCATTGAGAAGGTACAGTACGATGTGCAGATTTGTGCTTGGTAAAGGAAAGATGAGTGACTTAGGATGAAACTTGATGAATTATTATAAATACAAGCAGGGGAGAATGGATTCCAAATTTTTAGCTAGTGTGAAATTCTTCAGGTAGAAAACAGAAATGAAAAAAAAATCAAATATGCAGATTTAAAAGAAAACTACTCAGAAATAATTCTGTGATTGCCAAGATACCCATTAAATGGATAATTTTACCACATTAACTGAATGTCTTCTCAATGAAGACAGTCAGTGTTAGACTATTTGCCATTACACTGCAAAGGCTTTAAATTCTTTAGAAAACCATGAAACTGAATTAGCAAGACTTCAGGGCCTCACACAGAAATTCCAATTAGTGAATGAAATTGTTGTAAAACATTAAACAATTCCATTACTTTGAAAATGTTAATATGATCCTCCAGGATACAAATAGAACTTCATTGAAATAAATTATAAACTAAAAGAATATGACTTGATTATTTTGTTCTAGCAGGTAAAGGAATAGTACATTTTACATTTATACTTCCTGAGTAGTTTTCATCTACAGCAATATGCTTTTCAATTATTCTTCTGCATGAAAAGCCTAATGATGAATAATTCCCAAAAGGCATATAGCATTGCTGGCGGCAGGTCAGTGAGATGCCTGATTATCTCCAGGGACAGTCCTTTTACCCAGATGCCCTTATCTGAGTTTTAAAGGCGCTGTATCAGAAATTGTTAAAAATAAATACAGAAGTGATTTCATGTTTTCCTAAATGATATAACACTGAATTAAATAAGCAGAAAAATTACATTAAAATTTATGTTATAAGTAAAAGTAATTCTGAATTTATTTTGCCATATCATTAACTTTCCAAAATGAAAGTCTTATCTATTTCAAACACCAGCTTTTTTAAATTAAAGTGTTAAGTTGTAAATGCCATTTCTTCTCTGTGACATGGCAAAAGAAAGGCATAGCCTTATAGAAAGGGCAATTTCAATAAAGAATTATACCCACAAAGGAGCAGGGATTGATACAAACTATGGGCATGAAACTTTCCTCCCCTAGCTTCCATTTATGAGGTAACTATTTGACTTACTAAAACAACAATATTAAAAATGAACTTTGTACAATTAAAACAGTGGCTTATCACATAAATTTTATGGCTATAAAATTGTATAATGCAATTTTCACCCTGGTGGCTAATTCAGTATGGAAGGTATTTGTATACAGTGATAAGTTTTGCACACTGGATAAAATTTATTATCTCCTTCATTTCTTCCAAATATGTGAGTGTGATACAAATGATCTAGCAGTTCTGTTTTCCTGGTTCTACCACTGAATGAGAAAAGGATCTTGGGTCATGTCATAATCCCAGGCTTCAATTTTCTACTTCCTGTTAGAGAAGTTTCCTTTCTGTTTCTATTATACATTTTCTTAAAACAAACAGGCAAAACATTAAAACAGAAACACTAAATTTACTGGAGAATAGAATAGGAAGAACCCTCGAAGACATAGGGGTAGGGAAAAAATTTATGAACAGAACCCAGACTGCACAGGAAACAATACAAAGAATCAGTGCTTGGGACCACATGCTATTAAAAAGCTTTTGCACAGCAAAAGAAATCACCAACAGAGCTGGGCGAAAAGCCACAGACTGGGAAAAAATTTTTGCTAGCTATCCATCAGACAAAGGTCTAACATTTAGAATATACAAAGAACTCAAAAAAATTAGACCTCTCAAAGTTAAAGACCCAATCCAGTTTTTTTTTTTGTTTTGTTTTGTTTTCTTTTTGTTTTGTTTTTGTGGTGCCGGGGATCAAACTCAGGCCCTTGTGCTTGCAAGGCAAGCACTCTAATCACTGAGCTAAATCCCCAGCCCAAAGACCCAATCCAAAAATGGGTAACTGAAATGAATAAACATTTCTCAGACAAAGAAATAAAAATGGCAAATAAATATATGAAAAAATGTTCAACATCACTAGTCATTCGACAGATGCAAATCAAAACAACGTTAAGATTCCACCTCACTCCAGAAAGAACTGCATATATGGAAAAATCAACCAACAACAAATGCTGGAGGGGCTGCGGGCAAAAAGGAACACTCCTCGACTGTTGGTGGGAATGTAGACTGGTCCAGCCACTGTGGAAATCAATATGGAGATTCCTCAAAAAACTACAACTGGAGGTTCCATTTGACTCAGCTATTCCCCTACTGGGGATCTTCCCAGAAGAATTAAAATCGTCGTACCACAGGGACATATGCACAACCATGTTCATAGCAACACAATTTGTAATAGCTAAGTCTTGGACACAACCTAAATGCCCAACAACCAATGAACGGCTAAAGAAGATGTGGTTTTTCTACACAATAGAGTACTACACGGCCATAAAAAAGGATAAACTGGAGTCATTCGTATGTAAATGAATGTTCCTTGAGAACATACTTTTAAGTGAAATAAATCAGACACTCATGAGTACACATCGAATTGTTTCTCTGATATGAGAAACCATAACTATAAATAAGGACAAAGAGGTGTAATAGATATTATATAAAAGGAAAATAATATACAAAGGAGAGGAGTACTAGAAAGAAGGGGAAAAGCAGAAAGGCAACAAAGGAAAGAAAAGGGAAAGGGAAAATATGGAAAATTATGAATAAACCTGCTGTAAATAGGGATGAAGGGAACAGAGGGGAGGGGTGGGGAAGAGGGAGGAGAACCAAGATGCATCACGTACAGGTACAAAATAAATGTGATGAATGTGACCATTATATGTAAAATGTACGAATACATGTTCTTGGTTTAAAATTAAAAAAAAAAAAACAGGCAAATAACTTGATTTGTATGAATATATACATGTAGGTATATGAATGTACAGGAACTGGAATACACATGTACATATGCATTTCATCACATGTGCACATATCTACTAAAATTTTCAACATGTCAGCATATTAAGTATAGTCAATGTAACCCTTTTATACTAAAAAGAATGTCTTCTCTTTTTTTTTTTCTCTCTTATTTTTGAAGTGGAACTTATCCTTTACATAAAGACGCTCAGGAAAAGCTCCGGAGAAGTTCATTCACCAGTATATTAATCTTTACCACTTTTTCTTTTATAAAAGCCCAGATGGATTTCCTTTTAATAATAAAAACATTGGGTATTTACATTTCATTTCATTAAACAAGGTAATTTTCCAGCTTTGAACAGAGGACATTATCTTGTAACTCATACCCGAATCAATAGAGAATTACAGTAGGAACTTTACAGGACACAAAGTAAAGAAAAATCTAGTTGAGAACTTCATTTAGAGGGCCTTCCTGACTGGCTTTTAATTAAGTTTCACTTTAATGCTTTGTTTCAAATTCCATTAAAAATGCTGGCACATATGAAGATTTTTCAAAGGCTCCTACTTCTCCATTTACCACTAAACTAGGAAAATTACAGTGGTGTTCTTTACAAATATGTTTCAATAGGAGCAGCAGGATTGCTAAACATCATAATACTTTCCATAGATGTTTCTATTACTTAAATTAGACTGCTTTCTCAAGCTTTATTTTTTAAATATGATTACTTCCTGTAGCAACACTACTCATAAGCATTTGTAGCATCAACATTTTGGATACGAATCTTTAAATCAATACGATATCAAATTCATTTTTTCCTCTTTTTTCCAGGGAGAGGGTGACTCAGGGTATAGCTCAATAGTAGAATGCTTACCTAGTATGTGTTAAGACCCTGAGTTTGATCCCCAGCACTACACACAACAAAATTAAACCGATCACCAATCAATCAAACAAATAAATAAAGTTTTTTGTCTCTAATGCCAGAAATCCAGACTTTTAGTCTCATAAAACTAAAACCATATTTTTCATAATTTTCACATGATAGCTTCCTACGCTGGGTCAAAGAGAGTATAAGACTTTTAGTTTTGAGACAGCTAGAAATATATTTGATATCAAACCTGGTGTTTACTAATTATGTGAAAATAAGGAAGTTATTTTCCTTCTTTGGGCCTTAGCTGTATCTGTGAGGCAGAGATCTATTCTTTCCTTCACTTGTTCACTTGGTAAATGCAAAGTGTCTTTAACATAAGTCACTCCATAAATGATCTTTTCAAAGTTTTACTTTTTTCTTGCTTTTTTTAAAAAAAATTGTATCTTAAGGAGGACCAAACATACAGTAAACCTTTTTTAACATGTGTATGATTATCATTCAACACTATAAAAAACCCTAAGACAAACCATGAAGGGCATAGTTTGTCAAATAACAGAGATCTTGTTGCTAGAAGAAAAACACTTTACAATAGTCTTGAAGTACCAAAATACTTTTAATTACAAGCCAGAATACTTTACGAACATCTTGTTAAATATTTTGCCTCTCCTTTGTACTAGTGAAGTTTCATTAACAAGCATGGACTAGGATTTATGTCCATCTGCCTCTCCTCTTGCTCTTGCTGTTAGCTCCATGATCCACAAGTGGTTTCCTGCTGTCAAACTAGTGGGAGGTAAAGCAAGCTGGAGGATGGCTTAAAACTAAAAAAAAAAAAAAAACAAACTTATCTCTATCTATGAACAGATATTTGTCTTTACCTTTTAAACTCATGTAGCCTGAAGTACATGTTGTCATGGCAAATAATGATCGCCAAAGTAGCCAACTTTAAAACAAGACAAGCTCTGAATAGTAATTTTTGTTCACTCTACCAAGGAAGAGCTACTGCTTACATTTTTTTCTTGTGTAGTTACTGAAGGAGTTAGGTGATGAGTATCGCCAATAGATTTAAAATAGATGATATTAGAAAATGCCTAGACAATAGAAAGTCCTTTACTACTAAAAGCTCTTTTGTAAGTATAAAATACATCCTTTAGGTACAATTTTATTTGAAATCATATATCTTCACATCTTACATCAAAGAAGTCTACACTGGTATTCTTGATGCCAAAAATAGGATTGGAGGAAAGATTTCAAGCTCACCTAGCCAAAAGACAAGTCAGACAATCACAAGTGAATGCACAAAGCACAATCTTATGGAATGACCTTAGTAAGGGCAGTGATTAACAACAAACTGCTAGACAGCCACACTTTCTCACCTTTTTCTAACTAGTTTTGTGTCCAAGGAAGGTCTTCTATATAGAACAGCTATGTGGGCCACAGAAAGGACCATTTCTGCCCCTGGCACTGTCCTTGGCCTGAGAGCAGTGGGGACATTGTCCAGAGCTGATTTCGGCCAGTGAAACATACCAGCACGACCAAGTCAAAGAAGATTTTAACACAATGTTTCAAATGTCATTGCACTTTTTAAACAATTTTCATGGTGATTTTTAAAAAGAAGCAATGGTTGGTTTCTAAGCAATATTATTCCATAAACTCATGTGTTGCAATCTTCAATTCATCAAGTATCAGTAGTGCTAAATGCCGGCCAGGTTATAAACAATGTAATAATGAATTTTTAGTAACATTTCATTCCACATGCTTTTTTCTGTAATTGAAAGAAATAGTTTTAATTTAAAATGGGTAATGCTATTTCTTATCAAGGGCACTGTGAAAATTTAACCATTAATGTGCATAGAAATATTTAGGTAAAGGGTCAATCACAGTGAATGCCCTGAGGTAGTTGTACAGAGAGAAAAACATTGGTTGTAATGACTCATAAACTTTGCATCAATCTTGACTCAGTCACTCAAGTAAGTTTGTAATATTTATCTCAGTCAAAAGTTTTAGCCACCTGAGCCTCAGATTCTCAAAATCTTAAAACCAGGGTGGTAATAACTACACTGTGGTATGATACAGTGTTAACAGCAAGTGACATGGTGTATGCATTCATTCAGCACATTGTAGGGACTCATGGAAGGCTGAAATACAACTGGAAAACTAGGAAAGAATTGCCACCTCAGTGAGACACAGCTCAGTCCATTCAAGAGCTGCTCCACTTCATACATAGTTTAGTGATGTAACTAATAGTGTCTTGGTAAATGCTATAAGGATAACACAACACAAATATGAGAAATGAAGAGTATCTTGTCAATGTTCGATACACAGAAATAAAATACAGCTACCAATGTGAGCATCCTATGTGATTTAATTTGTTAGTAACCACACGGAAAAAGACACTAAAAAGAAAAAGGTAACAATTTTAATAACATTCTAATCCAGTGTATCCAAATGATTCTAATTACAGTACATTTAAAATTTGACATGTTACTTTATTTTTTATTGAATTCTTGACTGTGTACTGCGCACTTGACCTCACTGCCCATCTCAATCAGACATATTTCAAGTGCTCTGTAGCCACAGGTAGCTAGAGGCTCCTGGACTAGAAAAATGCAGATCAATAAAACGTCTGGATGAATGATCAGAATTTATCAATATTCATCCCAATATTCCAGCAGCCTGTCAACACAGCCAAAACTACCCATTTGCTAATTCTGTAAATTTTAAATGTGATCCTCAAGGAAATCTATCTTCGCCATTGAGATGCTTTAAAGAAATACTGACTATTGAATTGTAAAAGACTTTCCAAGGTAAAATGTAATTATGAATGTTTTGAACCCATCTTTAATGTTTCTTCAAAAGAGTTTGAATAAATATAGATTCTTTCATCTAACAAGGTTGATTTTTCTCTTGTAAGAGTTTAAATAAAAGAAATGTCAAAACACTCTAATCTTTTTTTTCCCCCTGGTGATGCTTTAATGTTAAAAATATTTCCCTAGAAGATACACCATATGTCATGAGGGAACTAGAAAAAAATTTTGTAAGTGAATGAAACTTCATAAGCAGTCATATGAGCTACAAATCTCTTAAATTCTTGAAAGAAATAGAACAGCTATTATATAATGAGGCCATGTCTGTTCATATATTGTAGACAGTAACTGTCTAAGGCAATAAGAACTCGTGTCAAAGCAAAAATATAAACACACATCTTCTAAAACATAATGGAATGAATAGGAAGGTTCCTTTAAACTTTTGGACAGATTTGTATTGCCTAGCATCAAATTTTATGTCACATGTGCATTTTGTTTATAAATCCCTACATATTGTTTTGGTTCCTACTAAGTTGAATTCAAGGTAAGCCAAGATACAGAAATTCCTTGGGAAAGGTAATTAAGCCTCAATCATGAAAAAACGTGATATTCAAACTGTGTTTAATCTTTCTGTAAAGGTAATAAATATTAACAATATCCAGGTTTTCCTAACCTGTTCATTTAAAAGATATCAGTTTCAAATCATTCTAAAGAAGACTACAAAAGTTAACAAAGTTACAAAAGATTATGGCAGAAATAATTCCAGCTCAACCCCAAAACACTTGTGAATGTGTATGTGCGTGTATATATGAAATTTTAAAATAGAAGCACCATATTTTCTCATGAATTTCTTCCTTATTGCAAATTATATATTTTTGTTGTTCTGCAAAGAAAATATGAAAGAAGTATCTCCTGTATGAGGTTTTATCTGAGGGTATAGAGGCCGAGACCAGGGTGTTGATTAGGAGTAGCTGCTTTGGTTTCAGCATGCCCAAGGCAGTAGTTTACAGTGAAGTCTATAAGGAAAGGTACCACTAGTCAACAGAAATTCTGGTCGGAAGAGAAGTTTTATATAAAGGAGAAATTGAAAACAGATGTTTGTAGCAAATATTATTCCAAGCTATCAGTCCTTTGGGGACACATCCCAGCGAGCAGCTGAGGATATTGACAGGCAGACTCCTGCCACTAGGGGAGATTGCTAAAAGGACTAGACACTGTGTTGAGATCTGGACAGAGTTCCAATTCCAAAACAGAATGGGAAAGACAAACAACAAATGGAGTAGAAACCTATTCATAGAATTTGTTTTAACATGGCAAGAGGGTAGGAATAACCAGCCACGCATACATGATGAGCTGATGAAGTAACATGTATAAATACCAGCATAAAGAAAATATCGCATAAATTCTCTCTTCCTTTGTGCGAGAAAGGGTTACCGAGCAGAGATGGAGGTCAGCTGCCATCACAACCTGGAAAAATGGAAGGCACTGAACATAGAACTGGGTGTGAATAAGGTCCAAGTTACAAAATCTTTTTTAAAGAGTTAAAACCAAGCAAACTATTATCACATACTGGAGTTAGGAAAGTAATAACTTGTACAAACAACTGTCCACTTTTAAAGATAATGATGATACTGTAAATATATTGATTTTTAAAAATAATAACATTGCTTTGATTGTCCTAAATGCTGCTATTCTTTGAAACACAAATCAGGTTAAATAAATGCCCATGTCATGAAATACTTTAAATTTGTATTTGTAAATTCTTTGGGGAGTTTGTGACATCATAGTAAATTCTAATGCATTATATTACTAGTGGTTATAACTTTTAGTGGAAAGTCTGAGAACGCATAGTAAACTAAGGCAATAAAATTCCACATTGTATAAATCCACATCAAAATTCTCATGAAAGACTCATATATTATTTATAAGTGTAATTTCATCTTGTTACTCTGGTCAAATCATAAATAATGAGATGAAGTTCAAACTGGAATTAAGGTTTACTGAAATATAGGATTATATATCTCTCCCTTTCTTCCCATTTAAAAGGTTAAAACATGACATTTTGGGTCCACTTGCAATGCAACAAGTAGTTTAAGTGTAATAATAAGATTCCTTATATCTGATCACTGGAGATTTAAATACTGTCAGTTGTGTGTAGCTGCAATAAAAATGCAAAAATAATATATACCGAAAAAGTCCTGTTTTCTCCAAAGTATATAGTTTGTTTTATATGTAGTCATGTAAATAAAATTTACATATAAATGTAGGTATATATAATTATATATACATCTCTATATGTAAGCATTTATGTGTATTTGTTTCAGAAAGTATGTATATATTTATACTTGTGTATGCCTGTATAGATATTTATAATTCAAAGTTTTACAAAACTGCTGACCACAAATGATGCCCCTAACTAGTATTTTCCATCATATAACTAAAGTTATAAATTACTAAATAGTTCACAGGAAATGCCCTTGAGATCTGAAGCATGGCCTGGATTGCCTAAGTCAGTTTATTAGCATGTTGCTGCGATAAACGGCAATCCTCTAGCTCTTATCTACAGTATCTAATAATATCATCCTCAGACTGAAATATGATAGGACTGTGCTTCAAAATGCATTTTCGATTTCAAAAATTATTTTTAAATGCTTGTAAAAAAATACGGAAAAGTGTAGAGCAGAAAATACAATTATCCCTACAGTAATTCAGTGGTTGATTATCTTGCCAGGATTGTGTTATTCTTTGTCTGTATCTCATTCCAGTATTTCCTGTATACCTGTGCATGTGTGTGCATGCATGCATGTGCACATGTGTATGTATGTCTATGGCATACATATGCCATATATTAATACAGCATAGCAGTTTTCTGCAAGTCCTGAAGTCATATTAGATTTATAACTGTGATCTCTACCACTTACAACCATGATCTTGAACAAATTACACAATCTTTCTATACCCCAAATTTTAAAGTGTAATTTGTGGACAATAATTTCAGCCTCCTAGAGATACTGTGAGGATGGCATGAACTAAGAATAAAACACCTGCCGAATTAACCAACTCAATCTAGCAATCCAGGTTCTAATCTCCAGGAATCTTCTATTTAGAGTTGCCTGTGGGAAAGAAGCTCCTCATGCTCAAGACATAAAATTAAGCATCCCTGCCAGGAGGGTTTTCAGTGTAGGGAGGCCCACATAGTTCTTTTGGGGCCCTCTATTAGGTCTCAGCTTTAGTGTCTTCAGTAGTTGACTGATCACCTCATAAGGTCTCCCTGGGGAGAAAGTAAATTTTGCATAAAACATGTAAGCCCAAATTTTAAGTTATTCAACCTAAGCATCTCTCCCAAATACGGTAAAAAATTTAGCACTATTTAGCCTGCATTTTGGTACTTGGACCAATAACAGAATGTTTTACATTTTCATTATATAATTAAAAATGAATCCAGTCAGTCAATATGTTCCCTCATCCCACATATACTCACCCTATTCATGAATGTTTAGTTAGCAATTCTTGAAAAATCTCATATATTACTTTCCTATGTTTAACATTAAACTATGTAATGTGGGACATTATAATCATTTTAAACCATAGTCTAAAAAACATTTACTGGTTCATAGATATTTGTGTTTCATTCAGCAGAAATTTTTTTTTTTAATTAGAGGCTCGGTATAGAGAGGGTTGCTTTTTTTCTCATCCCCTTCTTCCTTTCCTCCTTTCTTCCTCTTTCTCCTTTTCTTTTAGTATATAATTGCAAACAACAATAAGTATACTATTTTACTTCGTTAGCTCTATTTGAGTTCTTATTTTACTAGAGAACTAGTAAATCTTTTTTTTTCCTGGATAATGGCAAAGCTAACAAATCCTTAACGTCTTTATGCCTACTGTATCTAATCTCCTGCTAGATGTTTTCCATCATGTTGTGGGGGGAAAAATCTGTGGCTGAGACAATTAAGTTCTTCAGGTCATTTGGCTAGGAAAGGGATGCTTCTATCCCACTGTAAATCAAATCCACATAAGCAGCAAACTCAAATGCTAGGAAACTATTTCAATATATAAGAATAAACCAAGAGAAGTGAAAAGAAAGAGAAGAGAATATATAGTAGAGATGGGGAAAGAATTCCATTAAAAATGCCATTCGAACCATATCTTTGGATGTGAATGGAGTTTAATAGGTGAAAAAAAGGAGGAAAGCCCCAATAGGTAAGTGCAGTAAAGAAGTTAATTCTGTACAAATCTGAGTTCGCTGTCTCATGAAGTTGAAGAATAAAATCATAGACAAAAGGAGGAAATTAGAAGATAAATTATCATTTATTGGAAATAAAAGAAGCCCAGAGGTAGAGAGGAGCTGTCAACTAATTTTTTGAATCAGGGAGGTAACAAGAGACTTGGGGAGAATAAACCACAACCTTTCTGCACAGGCATGGTTAGGCTTAGGTCCTATTTTCTAAGGTTTGGCTGTCATTTTCCTAACATAATAAGAGGCTCCCAACAGTAATCTAAACAATCAGTTTCAGGAAAATATGAAAATGTTGAGGATGCGCAGGGCCCTGTGGAAGGGTGAGATTTCTCAGGGGGATACGGGCCCGTGAAGGGAGTGGAGTACGGAGAGTGTTCTGGCAAAGGGAGGTCCACAGATGGGACAGACGGCCAGGAAAAGGGTCAGACCAAAAGAGGGAGTCAGGATGACTTAGTGAAGAACACCCTGATGATCTGACGGCCAAGGCCAGGACACCAGAAGTTCAACAAACAAAGGCATCATTAGATTTTTGCCCAGAAATAAGAAACTATATCCATACCTCTCTAAAGTCTTTGTTCTGTTTAAAGTTACAATTGATGGTGCTTGCAAAAATATGACTGCTACCTACCCCGAGTTCCTATAGGCTCACTCCTATGTCAATCTTTCCTGCTTGTAACCCTATAGGTTGATCTCAACTTGGCTGACACATAGTCATTTTTATGCATTAAAAACCTGTGGACCACTGGTGGTGAACGTACTTGTGTGCCTCAGTGGGCTGTTTGTATCGCTGAAAGCTCTAAACGGTTCACCATCACTGCCTTAGGCCAAACAGTCCCTTTGGCAACTCATTCAAGCCCCATCCCAGGTTCATTTCCCTGGAGGCTATTTGCTTTTGCCATACAATAAATACTGTTTTCTGCTTCTTCTCTACAATAAATACTTTTGCTCAGTTCACTTTTGACTTTCTATCTTGTAATTCTTTCTGGGTTGAAAGGAAAACCACTAGCCTGATGGTAACATTAGCATTTTCTGCTGAAGTCTCTTTCTTGGGAGGAAGGATTTTTATCTGCCCACTTTTATTCTATCTTCTGACCCTTTTTCTGGTGTTTGCTTTTACATTTCTAAGCTTAACTAGCTACATGGCTTGTTAACTTTCTGTACATGCTATTTTCTTTTCATCCAGCCTACTCTATCTTAGGACGTCCCTTACTGACCACCTGCTTATAAGCTACTTAACTAAACTATCATAGTTTATCACAGTAGCACATGATCAAAGTCACCAGAGAGGAAGCCCATGGTGAATAGAATCTGGAAAAACTAAAGCTTAGGTTTTACAAGAGATGGAAAAAGGCCAGAAAAGGAGGATAAACTAGATGTTGTCAAACCTTGAAAATTATACTAAGAAATCTGCAATACTTTTTTCTGTAATGAGGCTAGAAGCAGAGAGCAGTGAGAGTGGGTGGATAATCTCTAGGTAGGGAGTTATCACTAGGAGAGGAAAGGTTTCAGGGAGTGACCTAATCCAAGCCACGTTTTAAGACGTTAATGCTGGATGTTTTAACTTGTCACCTACTTGTTTGTGATCTCTAATCTGCGTCTGATTTGTGCAGAGGAAATGGCTAAATATTTTCTTTGATCAAGCAGAGTACAGAGGCAATAATCAAAAGACTAGTTAAGAGTACTGGTAGATTTACTGTCAGCTAATTGATTATTTGGTATTTCCAACTGTCCTGTGGCCTGGGTTTTAAATTATTTCAATATATAGTTTTGGTTTTTTTTAATCTGTCTTATATATAAGGAAATGAATGAGCTGTAAAATGTGTTCTCAGTAATCTGGGAAGTGGTCAAACTACACTTGGCTTCATGCTGCTCTCATAGACAATTAAATGCTGGTTCTCAAGGGAACTGAACCTATCATCTTATAACCACCCTTAGAATCCCCTCGTTGTAAGAAAAGCATTCAATTAATGCCCTTAGAGACCTTAAACACTAGTGTCCTGAAGGAAGCTTTTAAAGCACTGAGCTTCCACAGCTCATAAATTGACCATGACAGATCTGTCAGTAACCACCTTTTAAATGCCTCCCTGGGATTCCAGGTTTCCATTTTAGAAGGACTGGTTTCATTTTATATCTCGTTAAATTATGATGATGCTTCAGCTTTTTCCTTTAATAATGCTGTAAATCTATTTCCGAGATGAACGCCTGGGCTCTGTAGTGCATCCATCAGAGATGTCTTTCATCCTGGAGCACCGGCCCTCATCCTCACAATACCACTATTTCCTAAGATGATTTAAACATAATAGCCCAACCCCCGGACACGTACCAGATTATGTGGCTGCTGGAGAACCCTCTCCAATCTTGACCCTACATGAATTTCTTTGCCCACTGTGTGGATTCTAGTCATTTGCTAATTCTATTTCCTGCAGATTTTAACCTAGAATAATAAATGAGCAAATTTGTCCAATAAGAGAGATTATTAGTGGTGTACCACATATATTTGAATGCAAACCCTAGAAAAACAAATAACAAAGTACCCAATCTTTCCCAATGTTAAATATCTTCACTTCTTTGTTATTTAAAAAAGCAAGAGAGTGTATAAAAAAATGTTGCCTTCTCCTCTGATTGCTTTTTCTTCTCTAAAACTTTTTAATAGTTAACTTAACCAGTAATATAATAATAGCTCCATTATTCACTAATGGTATAAAGTGCAGCTAGTCGCTACCACACTGATTTCTCTTTGAAAAAGATAAAAGTAATGATCTAAAGATTGGAGCAATAACATAAGTGAGTTGGAATTGGAAAGCCTAAATACCACTGCTGTGAGCAGAAATGGGAGTTGAGCTAGTGCTGATACTTTCCATTAAATGGACTGAAGATTGCCTGACACACTCTTAATAGTGACAAATTTATTAATGAGGCAGTGTGGGATACCTAAAAGCTAATCCCAAACCCCCATTCTCCCTCCTTTGCCTGTACTCCTTGAGATGATTAAAAATAACCACTGTGTCTGAGTGACTATCAGTCAAAGCTCTGTGCAGGATGCAGTAGATGGAGGGCCCTGAAATGATTTTAGACCATCAAGCATCAGCTCACCGGAAGGTACTGAATAAATTAAACCAAAAATATAAACCCCAGGTTGATGTGTTTGAACTTCTCAGCAAACATTCTTCATACATATTTAATTGCTCCATTGAGACCGTTCCTGTTTGGAGAGGTTCCAGGCATTATTTCCATTCCATTAGTAAGCTTGCGGGGTGTCTACTCCTTAACCTAAAATGATTGATTCTATAAATGCCTTTCCACTTACTGACCTGAACACTAATTGAGTTTGTGTATAGATTAAAAGAAAAAGAGTGTTTTCAGAAAATGTTCAAAATATATTGCTGTCACTTAAATTCTTTATAGCAGGAGAAAATGGCACATTTAAATGATGACACTAAGTGTCCTATCTGAATTGGCTTTTTAAAACATGATGTGCAGCAACCTGAGTTACAAAGCTGGAAAAAAGCAGCAAAAATAAATTTTTTAATGCAAAAACAGACGGCCTTCTCTGAAGAGAGTATAAACATTTGTGGATGCATTAAGACCTTGTTCTGGCAGTTTCTGGTTCTCTTTCTTATGGTAAATGTATATATTGTAAGAAAACATATAAATTTCTTGTGTTCTACTACAGAAAAACTAAAACCTAAAATATTTTGTTATTTAGTTCTACTTGGGAAGGAAAGCTAAATGTTTCTTATGATCTTTTACAAATAGACCGAAAAATGAGGAAGTGTATGTTCTCTTACTTGCAAAGCAAAACTTTTACATTGATTTATAGTTCAAAAAAACAAGATATACTTAAGTAATGCTTATGCAATATGACTGGTTTAAGAAACTGATCTTATAATTTTCAGTTATTCAATCCAATAGACTGCAACCAAATTAAAATTCTTAAACCTCTACTTTAACTGAGTACAGGCAGTTTCTAGAAAGTTATGCCTATAATAGTTTTGATGCTGCACACATAGAGTTATATGGATTGCTGTGTACACTGTAAACATAATGTATTTCTTTTCAATGGTCGTATCTCACGTTAAAATGTAAGCTACCTTTGGATTACAGAGTTTTGTTTTCCTGACCCTTCTTTTTTTCTTTTTTTTCTTTTCTTTTTTTTTTTTGCTAATGATTATTCTAAATTCTTCCAAAATTATTCTCTTTTTATTATAAACTCTCTTTATTATCTTCTTACTATAATAAACAGAGTTCTCAGCAGTACTTTCCTAGTTTCTGATTAAACTGTTTTTTTAAGTAAGTGAATTTAAAGAAATAAATGATATCCGAACAGGAAAGGAAAAAGCAAAGATGTCTGTTTGCTGAGGGCATTATCTGATCTGCAGAAAATAATAAAGCCTACACACACACACATACACACACACACACCACACAAAGACACACACAGACAAACTGTTTTAAGATCAGTGAAGTCATAGGCTATAAAATCAATATTAAAAAAATCAGTAAAATTTCTATATGCTAATAACAAATTGTCTAAAAAATAAGAATAAATCCTACATAAATAGCATAAAAATTAGAATGCTTAGGAGTAAATTTAAGCAAAGAGGTGAAAGATTGTATACAGAAAGCTATTAAAATATTGATGAAAGATCTAGAAAACACAAATAAATGGACAGATATCCCATCTTCATAGATTAGAAGAATTACTATTATTTAAATGTCTATGTTATGCAAAGTGAGTTACAGATTCAGTGCAATTCCTTTAAAAATTCAAAGCAATAGAAAAAATAATCCTGGATCCCCAAAAGATTCTGAATAGATTAAGTGATCTTGAGAAAAACAGACAAAGCTGAATATACCACATTACCTGATTTCCAAATATACTACAAAGTTTTAATAATCAAAACAGCATCCTATTAGTATAAAAACAAATATACCAATCAAAGGAACAGAGTAGAGGCCCCAGTAAAAACCCAACATATTTACACATAGTTAATTGACTTTTGACATAGGTGCAAAGAACACATAATGGAGATAACTAGTGATGGGAAAAGTATATATCCATATCCAAAAGAAATTATACCTGTATCACAGCCTCTATATAAAAATCAAGTAAAATACATTAAAAACATAAATAGAAGACCTAAAACTGTACAATTACTAGAAGAAAGCATGGGAGAAAGGTTTATAACATTAGAATGGGCAATGTTTCCTATGTGATCTCAAAAACACAAAAACAGGTAACAAAAGGAAAAATAGATGGAATTTCATTATAGCAAAAAGCTTCAGGAACTTCCAGGAAGATGGTGGAATGCTAAGCAGCAGAGAAACAGCTTCTCCAAGATTTGGAAACCAGACACTGGAATTTAGCAACAAGAAAAAGAAAAGGAAGAGAGATGTGGGTCCCCGGGACCCAGCAAGGTTCTGAAGTAAGAAATGGGGCCAATAGGAGAGGAAAGAGGGATGTGATGCAGAAAAAGGCAGCAAGCATGGGAGAGGTTGCTTGAACTTCCAGATGCACTGTGACTATTGGGGAGGCTTCCCCAGAGAAATGCACCAGTGGAATGGAACAGTGGATGTTGCAGACTGCAGTGACTGATGAGTAATTTGAGTTTAGATGTCCCACAGGGGAGGGTGACTGGCCAGTCACCATCTTTGAAAGGGGCTACCTGAACTCAGAATTCAGAGTAGCTGATGGCTGACTCCATTTTAAAGCTCCCAGTTCTAGGCTGAAGTGCAACTGAGTTCCAACTAGCAACAGGTCAGGGAGCCAAGTTCAAGCCAGCTGGGAGCTGATTTCAAGACAGCAAGAGACACTTAAGGCATTGTGGGCTGAACAACTTGTGTCCCAGTCTCACAGGCAGAAATAAAAAGTAGCATGAACTTCAGTGGAACTAGAAGCCCAGGTTCAGTGGGATTATCCACCACCAACATAATTCCACTGCTGCCTTGCTGGGAATCAGTCAACATGGATCTGAGCTCTGTCTGTCCCTCTGTCTACCAGTGACAGCAGAGATATGCCTGAAGTGGACCTTTTTTCCCTGCTTTATTTTCTTTCTTTCTTTTTTTTATTTTTTATTTATTTACTTATTTTTTACTTTTTTTTCTTTTTCTTGATTGCTTATTTTGTTTTAATAAGAGTTTGAACATCGTTTCTAGTTTACTGTTGTTGTTCTATTCTTATTTCTGTTTCTTCCTTTTGTCTTTCCCTCCTGTCCTCTTCACCAGTTCCCAAAGCTTGCATAATATTCCTTTGCTTCTAATCTCTTTCTCTTCTACTATTTCTCCACTTTCTCCCCAACCCCTTTTAAATTTTCTCCCTTGAACTTAAAAATCACCATACCGAGAGGCTATTTACCACATAGAATTTTCTGATTTGTTTTAGATTTCGTTATATAACTACAAATCTTGTTCATACAGCTAACGGTGGCAAATTAATAGTTCCCACAGTTTGTCATTTTCTAGGCTTTGTTTGATGCCACTGTTTTTACCGATGGTACTACTTTAGTTGAAGTGACATAATTGTTCTAATCAGTTGTTATTCCTTATATATAACCCCTGAGACTGCCTGAGGGTCATAAACAATACTATAGGCTAATTCTAAAGAACTGAGGGCTAGGCCAAATAGGAAGCCACTTCTCATCCCAAATAAATTGAAGAGGTAGGACCTTGCAACACATTCAAAAGTCATCTACACCTGGACATTTCCTAGGGGTTCTCAATACTAGCAATAAATATAGCTACCATAAACAATTTACAAGCGTCAATGTAAGAATTAAACTAAAAAAAAAAAGAAAAGGAGGAGACACAGATGCAAGATACAAAGATGCAAGGCAAATCTAGGGGGGCAATGAGGTGAAACAATTCAAAGGTCATCTACTCGGACTCTATGAAATGGTAACAGCTAAAGTAACAAAGCAGATGAATCAGCCTCTAGAAAAAAATCAAATCAAAAATAATTTCTCAGAGAACTTCAGAAATGATGACCATAACAAAGGGCATAATTAGAGAATCTAGAGAAGATACAGATTAAAAAAAGAATATAGAGGCACTTACAAAAGTGATTAAAAACCATGAATGCCCAACACAGTAAAGAAATGGAATCCATGAAACAGATTCAATCAAATACACAGATTAAAAATTCTATTTAAAGTATATGCAGCAGAATGAACCAATGTGAGGACAGAAGGTCAGATCTAGAAGACAGGATGGCTGAAAGTGATAATGAAAAAGATTTCTTAAAAATACCAAAGGAATAAGAAAAATTAATCCAAAAGCTGTTAAATGACACAACTAAGAATAAAATAAGGTTGATCATAGTCAATGAAAGAGCAGGAGATAATGCAAATGACATAAAAAATTGTTCATGGAAGTAATGGCAGAAAATTTCCAAAGTATGGAAAAATAACTTGACATAAAGATAAGTGAGGCATATAGAACTCCAATAAGCAAAAATCCCCAAAAATCTACCCCAAGGCTTATAGTAGTCAAGATTCCAGAAATGCACAAGAACAGAATAGTAAAAGTTGTTAGAGAAAAGAAACAAATCACCTATAAAGGAAAGCCCATCAGAATCACAACAGACTTCTCAACACAAACCTTCAAGTCAAGGAAAGCTTGGAATGAAGTATTTCAAGCTCTAAAAGAAAACAACCTCCAGCCCAAATTGACATACCCTGCAAAACTATCTTTTAAAACTGATGGAGAAGTAAGATGCTTCCACGATGAAGCACACCTGAAGAAATTCATGAGCAGCAAATCAGCATACCAAAATGTTCTGAAGGAAATTCTGGAAAGAAATAATGAGGACACAACTGGAAACCCAACAGAATGAATCCACCAGGCAGGGCAAGTAATTAGAGAGGAAAAAAGAGTATCAACAACAGGAAAATAATATGACAAGAATAAGTCAATACATATCATTTATTACTATCAATGTAAATGGTCTCAACTCTCCAATCAAAAGAAACAGACTGGCAGAATGGATCAAGAAGCAAGATCCAACAATATGCTGCATACAAGAAACACATTTGATTCAAAAAGAAATTCATAGACTGAAAGTAAAAAGGTGGAAAAAATACTTCATGGAGCAGAAACCCAGGAAACAGCAGAGGTGGCAATTCTATTTGCAAACAAAGTGTATTTCAAGACAAACTGATTAAGAGAGACAAAGAAGGCCATCACATCCTTGTAAAGGGAACAATACAAGAGGAAGGGATAACAATAATAAATGTATATGTACCAAATACCAGCACACCCAATTATGTAAAACAAATATATATGGACATGAAAAACCAAACACACACTAATACAATTGTTAAGGGGGACCTCAATACCCCACTGGCACAAATAGATCAACTAGACAAAAAATCAACAGGGAAATATGAGACTAAACCAAATTTTTGAACAAATGGACTTAGTACATGTATACAGAGTGTTTCAACCCACAACATGAAAGTACACATTCTTCTCTGCTGTGCACAGGATGTACTCCAAGACAAACAGCATACTAGCTCGTAGAATGTGCTGAAGTAAATGCAAAGGAGCTGAAACTGTCCCATGCATATTATCAGACCATAGTGCAATGAACCTGGAAATCATGCCAAAAGAAACCACAAAAACTTCATAAACACATGGAAATTAAATAACACCCACCTGAATAACCAATGGGCCACAGATGAAATTAAAGAAGAAATTAGACAGTTTGTACAATTAAATGATAATGCCAATACAACATACTGCAACGTATCAGAGGCAATGAAAGCAGTCCTATGAGGGAAGTTTGTAGTAGTGAACTCCCATATAAGAAAAACAGAGCGAGGTCAAATAAACAACATCATTTTGAATCTCAAAGTTCTAGAAAAATAAGAGCAAGTCAAGCCCAAAGCTCATACAAGAGAGGAAATTACTAAAATCAGTGCCAAAATTAATGCGATTGAGACTAAGAAAACAATACAAAGAATCAATGGATCAAAGAGTTGGTTCTTTGAAAGATTAAACAAAATTGACAAACTCTTAGCCAACCTTATCAAAAAGGAAGAAAAAAGACTCATTCCCATGTAATTAGGAATAAAAAGGGTGTGATCACAACAGATCCTGCAGAACCTACTGTGAGAACCTTTATTCTAATAAGATGGAAACCACTGAAGAAATGGGCAGACTCTGAGATACATATGAATTACCAAAGCTGGATCAAGAAGATATAAAGATGTTAAATCATCCAATATCAGCCAATGAAATTGAAGATGTAATTAAAAGCCTGCCTACCAAGAAAATCCCAGGTCCTGATGGATTCACTGCTGAGTTCTATAAGAAATTTAGAGAAGATCTAATGCTGCTACACATCAACCTCTTTAATGAAATTGAAAGGGAAGCAAAACTCCCAAATTCATTCCTGGAAACAAGTGTTACCCTGATACCAACACCAGAGAAGGATCCAACCAAAAAAGAGAACTATAGGCCAATCTCATTAATGAACATAGATGCAAAAATCCTCAATAAGATATTGCCAAACAGAATGCAGCAAGTCATCTAGAAGATAATATAACTTGACCAAGTAGGATTCATCCTAGGAATGCAGGGATGGCTCAAAATGCAAATCAATAAACGTGATATACCATATTAACAGAGTCAAGGACAAAAACTATATGATCATCTCAATAGATGCAGAAAAAGCATCTGACAAAATCTAACACTCATTCATGGTAAAAAAATAAAATACAGAAAATTGGGATATATGGTCTTTACCTCAATCTGATAAAAGCCATCTATGACAAACCAATAACCCAACATCATACTAAATAGTCAAAAACTGAAAGCTTACACTCTAAAAACAGGAACAAAACAAGGATGACCACTACCATCACTCTTATTCAATATAGTTCTGGAAACATTAGCCAGAGCAATTAGACAAGAGAAAGAAATAAAAGGTATATGGATAGTATGGATAGGAAAGGAAGTTAAATTATCACTATTTGTGGATGACATAATACTCTACATATACGACTTCAAAATCTCCTCCAAAAGACTCCTAGATTTAATAACCAAATTCAGTAGTATAGCTGGATACAAAGTCAACACTCAAAAATCAATAGCATCGGGGCTGGGGATTTAGCTTAGTGATTAGAGTGCTTGCCTTGCAAGCACAAGGCCCTGAGTTCGATCCCCAGCACCACAAAAAAAAAAAAAAAATCAATAGCATTTCTGTACACAAATAACAAACTCACTGAGAGAGAAATTAGGAAGACCACATCTTTCATAATAGCATCAAAAAAGTGAAATATTTAGGAAGGAAATAAAAGACCCTTACATTGAAAACTACAATGCTCTGAAAAAAGGGATCAAAGAGGATATCAGAAAATGGAAGGATAACCCTTGTTCTCATGTAGGAAGAACTAATGTAGTGAAAAATGGCCATACTCCCAAAATTGTTGTACAGATTTAATGCAATCCCAGTCAAAATACTACTAGAAGACAAAAAGAAAATTTTTATAGTCTCAGAGTAGAATAGAACTTCTAATAACATAAAGTCTAGAAGAAGCCATAAACAGAAGTTTTTATAAATTAGACCACATAAAAATAAAATATTTCAGTATGGCTGAAGAAAGAAAAAGTCAAAATAAAATAAAAATACAAAATAAAAATAAAATTACCAATCTCATTTTAACTAAGAATAATATGAATTAAACTTTAAAGAACTGTCATATTTTTATCTACTAAAGGCAAGGATTAAAAATTTTAATAATGCATTGTATTTATAAAAATGTCTGATAAAATTTGGGTAAGAATATTTAAAATTATTAGATAATCCTATGCATTAACCAACAATGGTGAAATTTATTTCAGCTTTTGTGAGAGTTTTTTTTTGTTTGTTTGTTTGTTTTTTTTGTGCTGGGAAGTGAACTCAGGGCCTTGTGCTTGGAAGGCAAGCACTCTAATCACTGAGCTAAATCCCCAGCCCTATTTCAGCTTTTATATAAGACAAATAATTTGTTAACACTTATCGAAATTAAAAAGTACATTTCTTTTGGCCCAATAATTAAATTTTTAGTAACATACAGTACAATTTTATACGTGTGAAATAATACATAGAGGAAGATAGTCAATATGAATATCTGAAAACAACAGAAGAATTGTATTAATAGAGAAATGGTTGAGTAAATTATGGTCCATTTATGCCAAGTAGTCAGAGCCCCCAAATACATTATTAAATAACAAGAGTTGTATAGAACATCATCTATAATACACCTCACTGGTATGCAATAAACAAAAAAGCAATAATGCATATCTATATGAATAGCTAAATGTGCACACACTTCATACTTGAATGACACAAAAGAAACTAGCAAAAGTTTCTGGGGAGAAGTGCTGGGAAACTGACACACAAGAACGAGAGGATGATAAAGGCCACCGGTGGCTGCAATATCTGTTTCCCTCTCTTCATTCAGGACAGCAGCCACACCAAGGAGAGCCCGGAAACTAGATTTGAGCCATTGGGGTGTAAATGTACGTACAACTTTTGGGATGTGACCTTAAAGGAGAGAGAGCTGTGTTCCATTAATTATCCCCTCCCCACAGACTAAAATGTGAAGATTCAAGCATCTGTGTGACTCCAAATTACAATGTGATTGATAACAGTGCTGTGAAATAGGTCACTGGGAACCTGTGAGTCCAGACCCTGGTCTGAAAGTGCCCACTTCAAGACTCCACAAACCCCCTTGTCGTCTTGTTTTGGTCACTCCATCAAACGTAATTCTAACGAATATAACAGGACAGTCACTTTTCTCCAAGTATCTTTTAATTTGGCTTTTGTTTCATGTGCATACATTTCCTTTTCAAAAAATTATTTTAAATAATATAATAGAAAGAATATATAATTTTACCAGATAGAAAGCAGAAAGTATTGGTGTTTACTTGGCATATGGCTTTTGTGTATACATAATCATGTTTAAAAGTAAGATTTTGATAAAGATATATGCAGTCATAAATCTGCCATTTAGAGAAATACCTAAATAGAAACTATTATTTTGTTTTACTCTTTTTTTTTCTTTTTTTCTTTTGGTACTGGGGATCAAACTGAGGGCCTTGTGCTTGTGAGGCAGGCACTCTAACCACTGAACTAAATTTCCAGCCCAGAAACTATTGTTTTAAATGCCTGTTCTGTGTATCTGTGTGTATGAGTGTGTATGTATGACTGCATCCCATAATACTAAGCATCTGGCATGGAAATTATTGTGCTGTTAATGAATCAGATTTGACAGATTCATGGAGAACTAAACAGAGGATAAGGGAATGAAAAAGAACCAAATAACACAATTGCCAAAGTCACATTCTATATCTCTCAAAACAAGATGCAGGTAAATTTGATATTTTAAAAAGTTTTATAATGATTACTGAATAGGGTAGTACTCTTTGGGATAAATATGTGGAGATAAGTAAAGAGCCAACAGACTCAATAAAAGCAAGTTGTATGAAGTTAAACGTTCCTGTGCTGATGAAGGATCTAGTTTTGATAAATGAGAGTAACGTTGTGAGAGGGGCATCTTGACCTCAGTGGACTTGATAAAATTTCCTAATTGACAATACAGAATGCCCTGGGAAAAGGTGTAGCTTGCTGAATTATCACTCCCCAAAACTGAGAAATCACAAAAGCTAGGATGTCTACTGTGGGGAAAGCTAGTGTCAAGTTGAGAGTTCTGTGTTTAACTTTGCTCTCTTCAACATTTTTACCAACTATTTAGAACCACACTAAGAAAATGTGTTTGTACAATTTGGAACTAATTAAAGGCTCAGAAATACACTGCCCTGAAGGAAAAATAAGGACTCAAGAAGACCATGTTATATTAGAAATTATAGTCTAAAGTTAGAGGACAGTAAGTAAATATATTTAAAAGAGGTGTATTAAAAACCCTACATTAGAATATATAAAGCCTCCCCAAATGGGGAGGCTTATATTAATGTTATTTTTGAAAAATCAGCTCAATTTGAATGTGCAATGTGTCATCAAAATAAAAGTCATTGGATAATCAAAATGTAATGCAATTTGAGGCAAAACTAAAAGAAGTACAATATTTAGGATAAATAGTAATGGTCTGACAGATCATACGTGGTCTTCATGAGCAGTTGAGTGCATCTATTTTAATATATAAATTGATAGATTTTTCTAATCCAGTTGAAAACAGTTGAATTTATCACTAGGATCTAGTATGAAACGAGGCCTTTGAAACCAGAGATGATTAAGAAAACACACTTTTGTCTTTAAACACTAGAAGGCCCAATATTGAAGACAAATTTGAGTCTTTGCAGCCATATAAAATCCAGATGTCATAAAAATGGAACATATCACTGGCTGCTTCTCCCCTTCTTCCCTCTTTCATTTTATCCATTCCTTAAAATTTTAGTGAGTGTTTACTATTATGTACAATTGTATTGACATTTGAGATGCAAAAGTCAATTTGAAAGCCACTCTCCTTACGTTCCTACAATGTCAAATATACTTCACATGGAACTGATTCATCAAGTAATGTTTCATGCTCTTGTCTGTTAGCAAGTTCTTTCAACTTTTCTCATAAATTCCAGGTTGCAAAACACACAAATATACATTGATATTCTCTTTTACTGGAATTTCTTTGTATTTGTTTAAGTGACATAAGAATTTAAGCAGCTTTCACCGCTGGAGCCAAAGCCATGACCACATATAGGAAAAAAAGCACTTTCAAGGTTGATTTTTCTCATGAGTCTATATACGAGTCTTAGTTTCCTGAAACTCTTCACACAGAGGTACTCAATAAATATCTGCATATGTCATTGTTTTACTGCACATAGAAATGGTATTTTTATCTGTGTATGATGAAAATTCATTAGCTTGTTTTCAATTTGTACTATTTCATTGACGACCTTAGATTGTAGGGCATTCATTTGTTCAACAGATATGTGTTTAACATCTATTATGTATCATGAACAGTACTGAATAATGGTGACAGGATGAAACGATAAAAAATAGAGTCCTTTTGTTTAAAAAGCTTGCAAAGTAATGGGGTAGGTATAAAAACAAGGGTAAATTAGTGCAAAATGTGTTCTATAATAGAAAGCAAGAAGTTATTTGAGCAATATCTGGGCGCTTGGGAAGGTTTTACCGAGGAAATGATGTCTAAATTATGTCTCAAAGAGTGAGAAGAACTAAGCAGATGGAAGAGTGAGTTTTTGAAGGGGATATTAGCATCAGGTAAAGGGAATCTATGAAATTCAGATCAAATCTCTTCATATCAGTCAGAGCTTACTAGAGAAACAGATTTAATGCAAGATATACAACTATATAAGAATTTACAAGATCAGCTTACAATGTCTGCCCACAGTCAGGTGTGGAAGATGCAAAAGGTCTGTCTGTACTCTGGAGATCCGAAGGATCTAGTCAAAGACCCAGACCTCATTGCAGTGTCCTGTGCAAGTCTGTATCAGGAGGCTGAAGGGTCTGTGATTGAAGGCTAAAGGGTCTGTGCCAGAGTCTGAAGAGTCTGCTCTGGAAGCCAGGAAATGATGTCCAAAGTGAAGGCGAAGACTGGAGCTCCTCCAAAGAAACAGAAGTAAGCCTTCCTTCTTCATTTCCCTTTTATACCATTCTGGTAATAATCTCTCTAGGGTGGGTCTTCCACATCCAGAACTATGTTGATCCAATTTAGTTGGGCATTTCTTACTCAAATTGATGCAAACAGTTAGCAATCACACACTTGTTGAAAACAAAACAACAACAACAAAAAAATGGATAGCACATAAAAACAATACTCTTTAAAAGTATTAAAGAGTTAACAAGGTAAATTGAGATAAAATATAAAAGAATGACACAGTTAAGCCTCATGATGAAAGCTGATTTTGCATATAAGAGCTTTGCAAATTCTGACTTTGGAAATGTAGAGAATTTAACAATAAAAGCCTAGTTATCTGCAGGGTGGGGCTATGATAAATCATCCCTGACTTTAACTTTCAAGCATGAAAAACTACTCCCTTAAGGCAAGGTGACTGCAAATAAAGTAGGCTTGCTTCAGCTCTTATCTGAGATTTGTTACTTCATTCTAGGTGGTTTCTGATACCTCAAGCCTTGAACTAGTATTGAGGGGGTTTGAAGTACTACCTATAAACAGAAACAAAAATCTACTCTGAAAAACTCATCATTTTAAGTATCAAATTAAAGTGTTTTTCAAATACAAAATGGCTAATACAGAGAAAGTGATGACCAGGTATCCAAGGAGGACAGGTATTAACAATGAGAACAAGTAGAAAAGACAAAAACATTCACTGAAAATGCCCAACTAGTCTAACGACCAGACACAGACTCTTAAATGACTGTGCTTACCATGTTCCATGAAATGAAAATTCAAAAAATAACACCTGAACTTTAAAATTTCAAAAAGGAACATATTACCAAAAGTGGTCTACAGAGTCAAAGCAATCCCCATCAAGGTACCAATACCAATCTTCACAGAACTAGAAAAAACGGTTCTAAACTTTACATGAAAGGAAAAAAAAAAACAAACCCAGAATAACCAAAGCAATTCTGAGCAAAAAGAGCACTGCTGGAGTTATTGCAATTCCTGATTTCAAAATATACTACAACATCATAGGAACGAAAACAGCTCATTACTGATACACACACAAAAATAGATGTGTAGGCCAATGGAATAGAATAGAGGACAGAAAAACAAACCTATGCAATTACAATCATTGCATTCTTGACTAAGGGGCCAAAAACATGCATTAGAGAAAAATCAGCCTTTTTAACAAATGGTGCTGGAAAAACTGAATATCCTCATGCAGGACACCAGAAGCAGATCTCTACTTCTCACCATTTACAAAAGTCAATTCAAAATGAATCAAATACCTAAGTATAAGACCTGAAACTTTGAAAACTCTTGAATGAGCATAAGAGAAATAATTAAAACCATAGGCACAGGCAAAGACTTCCTGAACAGGGCTCTAATGGCACAGGAAACGATAGCAAGAATCAGCAAATGGAATTACAACAAATTAAAATGCTTCTGCACAACAAAGGAAGCAAGGAAAGATACAACTTACAGAATGGGAGAAAAATGTTGCTAGCTACTCTTTCTGCAGAAGACAAATATCCAGAATATGTAAAGAAACACACACACACACACACACACACACACACACACACACACACTAACTGTTGTGGCTTGTATCTAGGTGTCCCCACAAAGCCTCATGCAGTCATAGGTGGGGCTTTTTGGAGGTGGCTGGATCTACAGTACATGATGCTGGAACTGATTCATGGTGTGATGCTAGGATTAAGGGTGCCCCAACCTGGCTGTGAGTACTATCCACCATAAAGGCAGGTAGCTGGAATAGAGTATAAGGCACAGAAAGTGGGCTGCTATGGTGACTTGCTGTTTTGCTATTTAATGCTTTGCCATTTTGCTCCCTCTTTTTTTTTTTTTTGTGCTGGGGATCAAACTCAGGGCCTTGTGCTTGCTAGGCAAGCACTCTACCACTAAGCTAAATCCCCAACCACTTTGCTGCTTTCTGCCTTGCTGCCTTCTGCCCATTATGAACTGTTTCTCCTCTGCCATGCCACCCTGCCTTGGACCCAGCCAACAATGAACTGAAACCGTTAAAACTGCAAACCAAGATAAACCTTTCCTCCTTTAAATTTGGGTGTTGGGTATTTTGTCTCAGCAATGAGAAAGAGTAACTAAGACACTAGCCCAATCAGAAATGGACCAATTGAATAGATTATTATCAAAAAAAGAAGTACGAATGGCCAATAAGTATGTGAAAAAATGTTCGACATCTTATAGTCAACAAGGAAATGTAAATCAAAATTACACTGAGATTCTCTCTCACTCTGATCCAAATGGCTATCATCGAGAATATGAAAAATGACAAAGCTAGTGAGGTTAGCAGAGGGACATTTTCTGAAGTGTTGATGGGATGTAAATTGGCACAGCCCTATGGAAATCAGTATGGAGCTTTCTGAAAAAAATAAGAATAGAGATACTATTTGATCCAGTTATACCACTCCTCATTATTTCCCCAAAGAATTAAGAGCAGCATACAATAATGATACTTGCATACCCTTATTTATGACAACATAATTCATAATAGCTGAGCCAGGGAAACAGCCTGAGGATATTGACAGGTGACTGGATAATGAAAATATTTTATATTTTATAAGTATTTTATATATCAGATAAAACATAATATATAAAATATTTAACATTCATATAAAATATATATGTATTATTTGACCATAAAAAACAAAATTATATCATTTGCAGGACAACAGATAAAACTAGAGACCATCATGTTAAGTGAAATAAACAAGATATCAAAATGAAACCCCCCAGTCTGTATAACTAATACACACTAATAAAAGTATTCAAAAAATAACTTGAAATTAAGACATTTTCAAGAAACGACTGGGGAATTTTGTAATTGAACAATCCTCCTTAAAAAATAATAAAAATATTTACTTCACAGAGATGTAATACTGGAAAATGATCCCAAATGGAAGTAATACATTCAGAAAAGATTAAAGAGAAAAGAAAGCAAATTGGACTAAGAGAAAAGATATTAATATTAGACTTTGACAAGGATACATTTTTAAAATTTTTACAGTTATACTAGCAGAATTAAAGGTGAGTGTATAACTTTCTAGAAAATAAATGCAATTATGGAAAAATAGTGATCCAACCAAAAGGGGTAAAATAGAATCCATACATTGGAATGGTATAAATATATAAGAATTTATATTGAATGCATGTGTGCAGAATTTCAATCAAAAGAAAAAGATTTTCAGATTTTTTGTAACAATGCATGTGCACTTATACACAGATATCACCTTACATACATATCTTAAAAATAAAGATTCTAAGTGGTTGAAAGTAAAAGAACAAAAAAATAAGATACTCATTACCAATGTTATACAAAGCCAACTTTAAAGACAAATTGTATTTCCAAGTATAATGAGAATCACTTCAAAATGACAAAAGACATGACAATTTTAATACTGTGTGGACAATTCAAGATGTCTTCAAAATAATAAATTGTTAACACAATAAGGCAAAATAGATTTCATAATCCTCAGAGGATTTTAATATATCTAAATATTTATCTCAGTAACTGAAAGAAGCAGACAAAAATAATCAGTAAACATATAGATGAACTGAATACAACTAATAAACTTGACTATACAGTGTATCTAATGGACATATAGAGAACTGCATATCTCCAGAATATAAAATACAGGTTTTAAAGTTTATCAGATTTCCAAAAAGTGTCCCTAAGATACATGTTCGGAAGATATATCTTGGAAAGTTTTAAATGCTGAAATTATACACAATATATACTAGGACTACAACTCTATTATGCTGAAAAAAATCAGTAATAAATAGATAATAAGACTGCTGATGTGTAACTTAACTAATACCAAGATCCTGAAATGCATATGTTTCGGGCATTTGTTTCAGAATTTAGGAAATGAGAAACAGAAACAAGTAGAAAACAGGAAAAAATAAGAGCAGAAATTAATGCAATAAAATATGCAATCAAAAGAATTGACAAAGATAAATGTTAGCTCTTTGAACAGATTAATATGAAGGCACTAATATCAAGAAAAGAGGCACACACCACCAACATCAGGAATGTAAAGGAGCCAATATTACTAACCCTCCAGACTTTAAAGATACAAAGAGAAGATTAAGAACAACTTTTGGAAATAGATCTGAAAATGCAGTCAAAAATGGTACACTTTATTAGTGCAAATTTAAGACAGAAATAGAAATGTGACTTTCAACCATACTGCAATGATTAAGGAAAATGAATCATTAATACACAACATTTTCTCAAAGGAAAAGCTCTGGCTCAGACACCGTCATGAAGTTCTTCCAAACATTCAAAAAAGAACTCCATTTTTTTCATAAATGTTTTCTGAGAACAGGAAAAGAGAAAATGCACCAATGTTAGTTTCTTTTGAACCAGTTTGGCATGAAAGTTCACACCTTACCTAGGAGGTGAGGGAAAAGACAAGCCGCAGAATGTGCAACACATTCAAATGATAGGGTAACTCCAGAATATGTAAAGAACATTTTGTTTTTTAAAAGATAGGTAAAGCAATGGAAAAATGCATAAGAGCCTTGAACAGTAGATTGCACAAACAAGGATTTGTAATGGTCAATGTAATAACCAGGAGAACATAAATAATACCCATAATGAGATGTCACTAAACAACTACCAGACTGGCTAAAAATAAAAGGTCTGTATCATATTTTTGAACCAAAAGGATACAACAGGAATAACTTGCATACACTGTTGCTGATGAGGTATACTGCTATCAACATTATACAAAACTTCAGAGATGATCTAGTAAAGGTGAAAGTACACATACCCTTTCTCTCTTCTGCTCCTGGGCATATATATTCTAGAAATATGTGTGCAAATATGTGCCAAGACACACGTGTACAAGACCGGTCTTGGAACTATTGCTTTGAATAGCTAAAAATGAAAACAGGGGCTGGGGATGTATCTCAGTGATAGAATATTTGCCCAAGCATTCAGGAGGCCTAATGTTTGATCTCCCCACCAATACGACACCCCACCCCCGGCTAACTGGAAAAAAAATACTCAAATGCCTATTCAGAACATGATGGGTTTTCTAAAAGTTATATTCATATAATGTAATACAGTGCAGCAAGCAAAATGAAGTTTCTAGAGACACACTTCGAAACATGTGCAGTATAAGCCTTACAAACATGAGTGAGAAAAAGAACATAGAAGAGTTATATAAATTTCCAAAAATAAAAAGGAAAAACTAAACTGCCTTCTTTGAAAAAGCATGTGCAATTGCTGAAATCTTACAGAAAAGAAAGTTAATGATCACCACAAAGTCCAGATGGTGGTGAACTAGGCAGTGGGGAAAGGGAAAAAAAGAGTTTAAAGACAGTGAAAGGTCTCTGAGATGTTGGTAATGTTGTATTTCTTGCCTTAGTACAGAATACACAGGGGTTGCTCATATAATACATTTATGGTGTTTAAAGCTATTTTATGTAAATGTATCTTATTTCACAATTTAAATAAAACACACTTTAAGTGCATTAGGTAGAATATAAAGTAACCAAAAGCACAGAGGCAAGTGAGGGCGTCACGCCATCTAGGAATTAAAACCTTCATTATAGTTTGAGCAATGAGTAGCAGAGGGAATTGCAAGTGCAACATTATAAAGGACGAAGTTACCCAAGGAGTCTGATAATATTGGCTTTGAAATCCTATTAAATGTTCTAGAATTCATAAGAGCAAGGAGGAGCCACTGAACACCTGTAAACAGGTAAGGCAAGAATCAGATTTGTGTTTGAGATATTTTACTGTTGCTTTTCGAGAGAATGAGTTAAGAGGAAGCAAGAATGTGGGCAAGAAAAGTTAGATGGTGATTGTGGTATTTCAGTAGATGAAGGGCGGTAAACTTGAACTAGGAAAATGGTAGGGAGCAGAGCAGTTCCAAAAAGGAAGACGTTTCAGGGCTTGATGAATTGTTGGATGTAGAGGTGATGAAAAGAAAATGAATCTAAGTAGAAGATAGTGCCCTGCAAATGGGGGGAAAAAGAGGGAGAGGGAAGAGAGGAAAGGGGAGAGAAAGAGACAGAGACAGTCGGGGAGGTTGAGGGAAGGAGAACACGATGAGCTCCGTTTGGAATAAATTCAGTTTTTAAATTTCTGGAGCCTCTGGGACATTCAAGATCCAATATTAGTAAACAATAGAGGTTTCTCAGCCACTTGGTATATATTTATTGTCTACTGGTATATATAAACTGTGAGAACATAAGTGTAAAACAACAGAGGTCCCACTCCTGAATAATTTATATATCTGAAGTTCAGGTAAAAGTCAGGAAGGAAATTATGATTTACATGCCATAATTTGCTCTGTGTATCATACTTTTGGAATATGAAAATTATTTGTGAAAATTATTTGTGTAAGTATTTCTATAAATCACAGCATACAGGACTAAGTAAGTTGGATAAATAGCACAATAAGGCAAAGTGGCATAATTAATTTTCAGACCAATCTAACTTGATCACCCTTCAGAAGCAAAGAAATCAAAATATAGTAGGGGAAAGCAGTACTATCTCACAGAACTGATAATGCTGATTCAACAAGGTGGTATTGAAAACACCTTGTTCAGATCGTAATAGGGGACTCACACAGGAATCTGATTCTGAAATGAGAATAACAGGGTGCTTTTAGATAACATGTAGGGAAGCACAATTATCATGGACATCAGGAAAGACACTGCAGAGGCAAGTAACTCACAAAATTGAACAATACATTTTTACATTTTTAAAAATGTAAAGTACATTTGGGTTACATTATTTTTATAACAAAATATTCCATTGCTTTGTTGTGTTGAATGTGGCTCTATATTAAAAGTACTGGAATTAAAAGTAACATTTTTCTCCAAAGCCTACACATGTAATTTACAATAAATTTTCTTCCAATACAGTTAAAGCCAACACTTGTTAAATGTTACATCTTAATTATGGCTCCCAAAGGAAACCTTAAACAGTGGAATGGGCAAAAACACAAGCACATATATTGCCTGCAGCCTTACAAAGCAAGGAGGCAAATGTAAAGAGAAGACTCCTGGTGACTAGAAAGAGTCTAGACATGGTTTCTAGAAAAGTGAGCAAAGGGAGGAAAAATCTAGAAGTGTTGCAAAATCCCTGTGCGATTCATGTGATCTGTGCTATGTGCTGTTCCCTCTCTAGCAGCTATGAACTGCGAAAAAGTGCCTCCATCTCAAACAAAAATCTGACTCTACTCACACACAAACACAGTGCCTGTGGTTTTGATTTTGTTTGGCATTGATCTGCCTAAGAAAAACTGATCTTAACTATGCTAGCAAGCTTCGGTATTTCCAGTAGGAGGTTTAGTAGACATCTTAATATTTAATGTCATTGCTGGAACAGAAATCCTGAAACACACCTTTTTCCCACTTTATTTCTATGATATTCAGCCTATTTGATATTTGGCATCACACTTTGGGTGCCTGGTGTGCACCTCTTCAAAGAGAAATCCGAATTCTCATCTCCAAATCTGCTCCTCTACTAATCTTTCCATTTCTAAATAGTGTCATCACCAGGTATTCAAGGCCACAGCTTCAAGTCATCTTCAAATAGTCTCTTTTTGTTACTCCTCAGGTCCCTTTTCCCTCCAAGGAACTCTAAATCTATGTGTACGTCTCCATTTCTACCACTACTGCTTTGGCCCAAGCCATTACAATGCCTTGGCCACTGCCTTCCTATCATTAATTCTCTGTACAGAAACTAAAGCAATCATTTTATGAACTGGCCTAAAATCTCACGGTAGCTTCCTGCTACACCCTTTAGTGTCCACAAGACTTCATACCACTAACTTGAACCCCCTACTATTTCTCGGACAAACCTTACCTCAAATAACCCTTCACCTTTCTTGCTATTTACAAGCCATGGTGGCCTTATTTCAATTCCTGAAACATGCTAAGCTTTTTATTTCCCCAGGACCTTTGCATCACCCATTCTTCTGCACTCAATCTTCACAATGTTGGTTCCTTCCTGTCTTTCAGTTTTTTGATTAGGAATCTATGGGAGTTTCCCTGCCCACACAAGTTGAAGCAGCTTCTTTGGATTACCACCTGCACTACTTTCTTTATGGAATAAACCATTATAGGATTAACTGGCTGATTATTACCTATTATTTATTTAGGTCCGCATCCCACTGGAATACAAACTTCGGGTCATGATGGCAGATATCTAATCTGATTTTCTCATACATGGTCAAGGTCTAAAGTAGTGACTGACCTATAACAGGTAATAAACATTTGTACAAATTAAAAAGTAAGCAATCTCTCACAAAAAAATCGTGAGCAAATCCTGTCATTTTCTTTTCAAATTATTCCCAGAATCTGTCTACGTTTTTCATTCCAGCTGTTTCCTCTGTAGGGCAAGTCACTGTGACCTCTCTCGGGGTGACTGCAATGTTTTCTTAAATGGTCTTCTTGCTTCTCTCAGAGCACTCTTTAAAAATTTAAATGAAATCATAGTATGTTTCTACTTAAAACTGTCCATGGATTTCCATCTCTTTTAGGACAAACATCTCAACTTCTAAAATTATCTAGCCTCTGAGTGCTGCCCTCTCTTTCCTATTGTTCTCTCCCTGCCCTACTCTGTCCATAGCTTCTAGGTTTTGTATCTCTCCCTAAGCCTAATGGTGAATTTAACACTTCAGATCTCTGGTACTTCAGCTGTAAAAATAGCATTTCTAGGAAGGCATATGAAACTCCCCAATGTCTACCGTGCTGTATGGCAGAAAGTATGCTGGACTTGGGAACAGAAACCTAACAGCCATAGCTTCTGCCTTTGAGGAAATCAACATGTAAACAATTATGAGAGCTAATGAGAGGGAAAAGCAGGGCGATATGAAATCAAATGGCACCGACTCTGCCAGGTGGAGCTTGGGAAAGCTTCCCAGACAGGGAGCAGCGCTGTGCAAATGCAAAGTGCTAAAATAGTAGTGTTGTTCAAACTTAGTAGTACTAGGTGTGTTTACAGTAAAATGTGTGCTGCCTCAACACATGAGTAGACAGAAAGAGATGTTTGGGTAAATTGAATTTCTACCCAACTCCCCCAGACCATTTTAGTCCAACTTGCAAATATTTCTAAAATCTAATAAATCCAATTTCCTTGCCTTCAAAAGTGTAATAGGCTAAACACCACTGAATCTTTTCTTTCATGACTACAAATAATAAAGTTATCCAGGGTCATGTTTCTGCAAACCAACTTCCTGCTATGACCCTGTAATGCAAAGACTGAATAGAGGGAAGACTGGGCATACCATGTAATGAGCCAGGGGCCTAGAAATTAACCTTTGTAAAAATCTATGATATAAGACTGGTTTCCTGTTAGTTCACTCTTCATTATTTAAAATATATATATATATGGGCTGGGGATTTAGCTCGGTGGTTAGAGTGCTTGCCTTCTAAGCACAAGGCCCTGAGTTCAATCCCCAGCAAAAAAAAAAAAGAACAAAAAACAAAAAACACTATATATATATTCATATATATATATATATAGTGTTTTTTGTTTATATATATATATATATATATATGAATGTCCTGGGGATTCAGGTCACTTGGCCTGATTTTTACTGTATTTTCATATATGCAACCAATAGTTTGCTAGAGCTGCCATAAGAAAGTACCACAGACTGTATGACTTAAAAAACAGAAATTTATTTTCTCTTAGTTCCAGAGGCTCAAAATCTGAGATCGAAGTGTTCACAGGGTTGAGTTTTTCCCGAGCCCTCTCTCCTTGGCTAATAGATGGCTATCTTCTGTGTTTTCATATGGTTTCTGTTCTGCATCCTAATTTCTCCTTATTATTAAGACACCAGTCATATTGGATTAGAGCACACCCTAATAATTTCATCTTGATGAACTCTTTTTGCTGCTGTTGTAAGTGCATATTAGTTACATGGAAAAGCAAGGTTCATTGCGGCATGTTCACACATGCATATAACATATTTGACACCTCCAATACCCATTTCCCATTTCTTCTCCTCTCTCCAGATCCCCTCCCTCTTCTTTAAAAGACTGCCTTTTACTTTCATGTCATCTCTCTTTTAATGTTTTGTAGATTCCGCATACAAAAGAAAATACGCAATATTTTATTTTATTTCTTGGGGGGGTGCAGGGGATCGAACTCAGGGCCTTGAGCTTGGTAGGCAAGCACTCTAATCACTAAGCTAAATCCCCAGCCCAATATGCAATATTTTAATTTCTGACTGATTTCACTTAACATGATGGTCTTAAATTTCATCTATTTATCTGCAAATGACATGTTTTCATTCCATTTTCTCTATCTCTTCAGATGTTGACAGGTGCCTGGATTGCTTCCATAGCTTCTTTATTGTAAACTGTGCAGTAATAAACACGGCTAGGCAGGTACATCTACAGTATGCTGACTTTAATTCTTTTGTGGATGGACCAAATGGTGACTCTAGTTTTTTTTGAGGAAACTGTATTGATTTCCATAATGGCTGTACTAATTTACACTCCCACCAACAGTGCAGGAAAGTTTGTTTTCCCATCATCCTCTCAGCATTTGCTGCATTTTGTATTCTTGATGACAGCCATTCTGACTCGGGAAAGATGAAATCTCCATGTAGCCTCAATTTGCATTTTTTCTCCTGGCTCACGATATTGAGCATTTTTTACATACACATATTGGCTATTTGTACTTCTTTTGACAGATGGCTGTCACATTCATTTGCCCGTGTATTGATTGGGTTATTTGTTTTATTAGCATTAAGTATTTTGAGTCCTGTATATATTCTGGATGTTAATCTTCTGTCAGAGAGTAGCTGGCAAAGATTTTCTCCCATTCTCTAGGCTGTCTCTTCACTTTGTTTCTTTTGTTGTACTGAAGCCTTTTAATTTGACAAAACCCCATTTGCTAGTCCTTGCTATTCTTTCTTATGCTACTGGAGTCCTATTTAGGAAGTCTTCGCCTGTGATCATGACTTCAGTTGTTTCTTCTAGCAGTTTCAAAGTTTCAGGTCATATAACTAGGTCTTTGGTCCATTTAATTACCACTTTAGCATCTCTATTCCAAACTCAGTCACATTCTGATGTACTGGGTGTTTAGATTTATTATATGCATTTGCAGAGAGACATATTTAATCCAAAATAACATGTAAATTATTTATTATGTATACATTATACATACATCATATATATATATACATTCAAAGAGAGAGAGTGAGCAAGTGAGTGAGTTTTGTAATATAAATTAAAATGAAATGAACTCTACCTACTTCATGATCGAGGGGAATCTATGATACTGAGACCAGAGTGTATGATGACTGAGGTTATACTTTTAGAAAAAAATTACAGTCACCCCATAACAAAAAATCAATTAACAATGGACCATGTACTGGATGAAGTCTTCTTAAAATTATATCACTTTCTTACAACACAATCATCTTAATTTGTAGAAGGGCACTCTGATCATATATGATAAAATAAGCTAAGGATATAGTTCTCATAAAATTGCCCTTTCATAAGTCAACATAACTACAATTCTATCACTGTCTTTTTCGCTTTCCTGTCAGTGGGCCAAAACAACAAACACCCACAAGTTGGAGAATCAGAGCTTTATTTTTGGTTCATGCTTTCAGCCTGTGGTTGGTTAGCTCCAAGCCAGAAAGAGGATGGCAGAAGGGTGTGACAAGAAAAGTTACTCAGCCCATGACGGCAGAGAGGCAAGGAACTAGGGACAAGAACACACTCTTCCAGGACACACCACAGTTTCTCATCTTCAAACATACTAATAGCACACCGAGCTACTAATGAATCCACTGATGAGTATAATGCCCCCATGGTCTAATCACCTTCCACACACATGCAAAATCTGGGGGACATTTTAGATCTAAACTATAACACTGTACCCTTGGTCTCCAAAAGACAGCTATACACCTCATTATGCAAAATGCATTTTGTCCATCCATAACAGCTGACAAAGTCATAACAGTTCCAACACTGCTGAAAAGTACAAGTCCAAAGTCTCCTCTGAGACTCATGGCAAACTATTAGCTGTGAGCTCTTGTAAAATTCAGAAAGAAAATTAAACACTTTGAACATGATGGCACAGGTTAAACACTCCCTTCCAAAAGGAAGAAATAGAAGGACAGAAAGGAATGAGGCCAAAGCAAGACTGGAACCCAATAGAGCAAAAATTAAATCCTGTTGCTCTGTTTCTAACACATACTGGCAGTTTTGGTGAGTACTTTGATGAACTCCAAAGGGCTTGAGTTCCATGCTTCTATAGGATTGCCAGATGCAGCCCACATGACCACTCTT